>JAQGCC010003245.1:0-15856 GCA_034698905.1 Xestoiulus laeticollis
AGAGAAATATTCAAAGAATATTTACAATTTTTTTTTTCTGAAAAATTTAAATTAAAACAGGAGCTGTATTCGTTATATAAGATTTCCTTATAGTAAAGGTGTTTCGTTCCCCCTTAATTAATACGCTTTTGTTCCTATTTTTTTCAATTTAAATATTGTGGCTGGCCTAGCCATGCTTTTTTGTGGTTAAACTTATACAAGAGGAATTTAATTCGATTGAACTATATAGGGGATATCTAGCCCGAAAATTCAAGCATTAACTGATGTTCTCGACTTTTTCGAAATGCTAAAAATTCAAGTACCGTACATTTACCGATTTTCCAGAGGGCTAGACACTATATCTGTTCTGGAATTATCAGGATTATTTAAGAATCCATGCTAATGCTTATTGAGACCTTTATAAGAATTTCTGCATGGATAATGGATGAGCAATTAATGCATTATATAAATGAAAACTTTTTATAGGATTTTCTTCAGGATTATTTTTTCATGGAAACCTTATGAAAACTAACATATGTATACATGTACAATTTTAAATATATCAATATGAACATCTACAGATTCTATAAGCTTATATATTAAAAACTGCATAAAAAGTTCAAAGCTTAAGTAAATCGCATCAATATTCCTATAGTGTAGTAAATAAAAATATTACAGTCCATATATCGAAAAACATTTTTTTATTCGACAATGTGCAAAAAAAACAATCCATGCTGTTCGAGCGGTACGCCCCAATATGCTATAGCTGCCCAATTTCTTTTTTCAAAACACTCATTTTTGCATCCAGTAACTTTCCTTCCAATACTTTAGTGGCCTTTAAAGGCGACAAAACCCCTATGTGCTGACATTAGCATATCGATTTGCAGAGAGCAGGATTCCCTCCTGTGGCACATATATAATAAACTTCCCTTCTGTTATATATATAATAAGCTTCTCGAGTCAAAAGCCATTTAGTTCTCTTTAGTGAATCGACATTCGCATCATTATGTGGACTTGGATGAGAAAACTCGTAAAATTTTATTGCCGCTCGTTTGGTGCAATATAGACGCGAAGCTTATGCTCTAGAGTCGATAATTTGTCAAAAAGTTGAGGAAGTGCCGTTTTGCAGCTGACTGCTAAAACATCTGCCAGAAGTTAAAACGGTTCCAAGTGATTTGGAAACGGCCAAGAGCCTCTTATCAAAATTACTCCTAATCACATTTACTAGAAACCCATTACAGTCAAATGCTCGTAAATAAATGCCTTAACGATTACTTAATTTCTAGGCCAAGTGAGATGTTCTCGTCTACGGATTAATTCAAACGAAACTTTTCTATAAATGTCGAAAACTATTCTGAACCCAGATTAGAAAAATTCCAACTTTTCGAGTAATCATATTTTTGAAGGAATTTGTATAAATTTTTATTCTATTTGTTCAACAGAAACAAATCGATACGCTTTCAATAAAAAAATAATTACGAGGCTAAAGATTAATAAAATATATTCAGAAAAATTAGAACATGTCGAGTACATGTCATGCATAATTTTTATTTATCATTATACGACTCGTCAATGATGGCTTCATCAAACAACACAAATTATTTCTGTTTTTAAAAATACTTTATTATATACACATCATCGTTCTTTCAAACATAATGCACTGTAACAGCAAAACGCGATGATTTGGTTAAGGGGATGATAAAGTAAAACATTCACCTCTCTCGATTTTTTTACTGCAAAAAACTTCAAAAAACTTCAAAAAAACTGCAAAAAATTTTTTACGAAAAAATAAAAACTCAAAATTGTTTGGGTATTAGAAGGAAAAAATGAAAACCAATTTCTTTGTATGTTTTTCCATAATTAAAATAAATAAATTAAATACGAATTATTCCCTCAAACGTTTTTTGAATTTGTCTTTTATATTGTATGTATGTATTATTGTATATATTGTCTTTTATATTTGAATGTATTTTAGCATTTAAAAGCTTCCCTTAACAAATGGTGAAATTTCACTTTAGCATCCCAGGGCTTCTAAATAAAATCTGCATTATGAAGTTGGCAGATTTGCGGCTTCCTCATCCTCACTTCCCGATGACGAGTAAGGGGCGTTTCCTCCTTTGTTATTCATCTGTACCAAAGAAATCAAAGACTACTTGAAATTCCAATCCAATTTGTAAAAATTCCAATCAATATTTAAAAAGGATTCTTACTAGCTGTAACAGATCTATCATCTTATAAGGATCTTGTCCCGTGCTGATGTCTAATACATCAACTGGCATTTCGTAGTACCTATAAGGACTTGGCTGAATTCCATTGTAACTAGTGACACAACGAAATTCTGGTGCCTGTGAAGAAACAAAATCCATAATCTTCCTCTAAACTATTCTCATTCAGCAAAGGATGAGCCATTTTTAAACATTATATTGCAGTATACCAACAAAATGTAAACAACTGCAAGAAGCCCTAGAATTATCCAACCATATACTGTTCTGAACCGTTAAATTGCATCTAATGGTTTCAGAGATGTTATTGACATATACAGCAGATTTGCATATCACTTCGAGGGAAAATATACAACTATCGATATGAAAAACCTAAAAGAACAACTCAATGGTCTCAATAAAGATGATTGGAAATAAATCTCAGAGGATCATCTGAACCCTATGGGATTTATTGTTTGTTCCTTAAAACGAGATAACCTAAAACTTACGATAATCTTGCAAACCAATTCGTGAAATAATACTAAAATTAAATATATCAAGGTATGCAAACTAAGTGTTCAAGCCCGCCTTGTTTAGAAAGTTTCCGCTTATGCACAGAAATACCACAACCATAAACAACACAAACTAATAGACATCCATCTCACCTTGCCGTGTTGGAATTTCATGTTTTCCAAGTCATCCCATTCAAATAAAAGCGAGTCGGTCGTTACTCCGAATGGATTAAAATCAATTAACATCATTATATCCTAAAAAACCATATCTTAATTGAGTATCATCGTAATTTAAAGCCATAATGAAAAATGCATGGTGCCAAAAGTGATGACATGTTGTTGACTACCTTTGAAACTTGATAAACGTCAAATACATCTGCAAATTAAAACGATTTTTTTTAGGAAAAACATGGATCAAAGATCACAACCCTGTAAAACCTCATTCTGTTGACTTGCAATTGTTATCTGGAAACTTTCCAGAAATATTTTCTTTGAAGAACGACGATATATCCTGTATGATCTGAGATTTCTTATTGATTATATGTTCATAGTAGTTTGTGTAGTCACGTGGACTAATAGCTTAAAAGAAATAAAATGCATAAGTAATTTCTAATTTGCTAGGAGACTTGCAAATATTTGTATTAAGGCTGCATGGCACGTCAGGAATCTGGTACATGTACCAAACAATATTTCAGCATGTGGTGTTATTACCCTAATGGATTATAACGTTATACCTATTAAAGAGCCATCCTTGACAAAGCAACGGAATTCAGTAGCTGGATTGACGTCAACAAATTTGCGTAGAATTAATTCGTATTGAATCGCCGGAGAAGCATTTTCCTTGGTAGAGTTTGAATTTTCTTTTTTGGCAGAATTTGAATTTTCCTTATTAGTAGAGTCAGACTCTGTTAGATTGGCGTCGTAATCTACACAATCTTTAAAGCTACAAAGAAACAGATACAACCAAAATGTATATAGGATCGTTCTGTCCAACATTGGCTATTATTTATATTGCTGAAAGGTGCCTCGCAAACTGATATTTTCTAAGGCAATATCATGCTTAGAAGTATATAGACCAAAAATACACGTACGGTTGCAGCAAATCGTGAGTTATAAAATCTGAACTTTTCAGAAGCAGAAACACTTCACCTAGTGAGCCACACTCCAGTGTGTGACGGGCTGTTATCCATTTTGCATCCTAAAATCACATAGCTATGTATCAACATCCGCAATTATTTCAATTTACAAAAATTACAATAAAATTGATCTTTTCATGATGCATTTTGCTTTTATTATATTATCCATACTGTTTCTCATTAATATTAGACAAGTTGCCTCAATTTTAGTAAGTTAATCTACACATTTTAGAAAAATACTTATCATAATAAAATTTTAATCTAGTTACGTTTAATTAGAAAATGAAGAAACAATGCATCAAAATGTCTGTATTATTTTTTTGAAAAATTGTATACTTACTTTAGGAGAACTCCAATTTAATTTTGGAAAGACATTTCCACCTAGTTCGTCAATACATTTTTTGATTTTTTCTTCCAATTCAGGAAAGGATGGGGACTAACAAATACAGAAATAAAATTTGAAAGTGTGAAAATATAATAATATTGCCTCAAAATCTTGATGGTATGACAAAATTTGAAAAAAAAACAGATTAAATATCAGCAGCCTGCTATATTGCTAGCGTTGCCAAAATTTCTTCAGTTGTAAAATGCATATTTAAGCTCCTTTTCGTGCAAAGCGGTGTACATGCACATATTGTATATGGCTTAATTCTGAACGCAATGTTTTGGCTACTCCCATTGCAATTTAACTTGTTAGCTTTAATTGTGATAATTAATGTTTCCCTCCTCAGCTTTTTTTTTTTTGATGTTGACAATTTGAGAAGTTTATTTTGGCGATCATATCGATTTTGTTATTGCGATGTGCCGTGCTAGACTGTATTTGTGCCCAAGGTTGGCCTATCACATTTGCACACTAAATGCGCGCATATTGATTTTAAACTGAGTTATAGCCCAAAAATAAACACACATGACAATGTGCTACCCTACCTTTGGCGCTTTTGTATTTGCGGCACTCCAATCTTCCTATAATAAATTTCAATGTAGGTTACTTATGTGACATATCAGAATATGTCCAAATCATGAAATGATTTATTTAAAATTACCTCATCATCATCCCAATCATCATCAGAGTTTTTATCGCATTTTAATTCAGTGAATGAGCTAAACAATTGTTAAGAAGAAAAATCAATAGGATGCAAATCAGTCTACTGCCATTATCACGCCCAAACATTACCGTAAATTAATTGAGCATTAAATGCTTTCAATTATGCGGAATGCAGTCCATTCGACACACAATTTTTTGCCAAACATACCCTTCAGGCAAGATGATGCCATCAGCGAGGAGATAATCAATAAAATCTTGTGGCAAGGGTATTATCCGACTAGGATGAAAAGAAGAAACTATTTTAAAATTCAGAATACTTAAGGCAGAGTAGGTTGCGCTGGAGAAATATTAGAGGGATTGAGCACGCCTCCCTTAATGCCACGTCAACTGATTTACCTTAATGAGAACGCATTGGAATAACATACAGTGCTGTCAATGTGGTTAGCGTTAAAGGAGCATTAAAGGTGGCGTGCTCAATCCCTCTATTAGTAGGCTATTGGTGCGGAACTAACAACTTTAGGCATTTGCCTCTTCACCATAAAAGCATGCATTTATTGTACAATTGATAAAATCACTCCGCACGCAATGGAGCAAGAGTTGGTTTATTTCCAAATGCCACACAAGAATTCCAGGGCCTCATTAGGGACATTTAAAAAACAGTAAAACAGTAAAAACAAGCGTTAACTCGATGAAGATAGCAACGACTGTCACTCCTTTTGTAAATATTTTTTTGTGTTAACATACAGACCAGCATACTGGATAATTGGCTGACAATTAAGAGAGGTGTAATATATAGGTCTGAATGAGATATGCCTAATTGATAAAATGCATGAAATATGTTTAATATGCTTCACTTTAGTTTTAGCTAAAATTATGAAAAACATAAATCCTGCAGATAATGAGCTGATATTTAACTGTTCTCATGATTCGTACCATTGAATTTATCTGATACAATAAAACATAGTAAAAAAAAAGATTTAAATGGGATAAAATCATAAAATAATTTTTTATCTTGTAATAGTTTATTGCTGATTGTAGGACATTCATTTGTAATAATGCGCTTTTCAAAAATGAAAATCATTTTCTTACATTTTGGCAATCCCCAATAGAGGGATTGAGCAGGCATACCTTAATGCTCCCTTAATGCTAACCACATTGACAGCACTGTATGTTTTTCCAATGCGTTCTCGTTAAGGTAAATCAGTTGACGGGGCATTAAGGGAGGCGTGCTCAATCCCTCTATTAGCAAAATTACAAAGCCGTTAAATTTAGCGATAAGGAAATCGCAATATGAAACAAAATTACAAGTACATGTATTGTAGAAACTATCGGACTGGACCTTTTTACCTCTATCTAATCCAGAATACATTATGTTCAAACTAAAGGAGCGTGAACTACAAGGAATTTCCATGCTTGGTTCACAAAAATGGTGAACTAAGCTCAACCCAATATGCTCGTGTGCGCTATCAATCCGAGGAATCGATTATTAACAACACGCACTGTTGCAGTTGGATTAGTACACACAAGACTAGCTCACAACTCGATAATTGGAATGAAAAAGCAGTGTTTGCATGACGCCCCATGATTTTGTCTCTCCTTTGTAAATCATGTACATGCATTTTTCCCAACATGCACAACAATACAGGGACAATACGGTAATGGTCCATAACTTGAACATTTCCAACCGGTCATTGAACCCATGCCAATTCGTAAATTATGCAAATAGCTGAATGCAAATTAACATACCAAAGTAAACACATTCACATAACTTGTTGCAGAAAGCTTTATAAAAAAACAACCTGCAGGCATATCAGTTCTCAGAGGGTCGGCTATGACCAAACTGATAATCAATTTTTTTTAACGTTTAATTTACAATGCATGGTTGGATTTGTGTTTTTACAGTAGAGCTATGGTAGAGCAATATGTGTGCCTATAGGACATTATATGGGGGCAGAGGAATTGCAGAGTATGCATTTTTGTGTTTTTGTCCAGTTGCCAGACCCTTTTTTGCTTTTCTGTAATAACTGTTTAATAGAGCCTGCAATATAAATCTATTTAATGTAAATTGGTAGGAAATATAATTAAAGAGTAAGGGATATGTATTAATTGAACAGCTCCGGCCCCCTTGCCACATGGCATTTGTTTGCAGACCGCATGTAGGGTACATGTGCATTTGGTATAAATTTTACACCATCACGAAGCAGCAAGACGGCCTTAATTTGCTCTAAACAAATTTTGAGTTAACATTGAATTAAAAGCTACGTGCCATACATACAATTAACCCATGCATGGTGTAAATATGTAGGCCTATTTAGATCCATAAAGATAAAAAAAAAATCAGATGCACGTTTTCAATTTAAAATTGTATTACTACACCACGTGCATTCAACGTGTAGTAAACACACACAAGGGGATACACTGTACTTTATTTAGAGTAATTTAAGTTTTACGAAAACCAGTGCAATATTTTGCAATCGCAACCTAGCTCTGCAGCATGCCATGTGATCATGAATGCACGCAAACTCGTTACTTACCTTTTGATGGTAACTTTACGGAAACTCTCGTACCACGAGGAAAAAGCGCAATGTTGAACATTTGAAATATTCATTTTTTAAGGTGCAGTGCGTCTATAACTAAAAAACCGTATTAAAATTTGCAAGGAAGAAATACTTTACGAACAACCTACACAGCATCCGAAACCTATTCAGTATTCACGGACAAGACAGAACAGAAGATAAGACACGCATTTTCCAATGCCTCTCGCCAGGCGCAGGACACGATAGGCAGGTAACTAGCGCCATCTAGTTTTCAATACATGAAACTGATTTTGAGCAGACGATGGAGGTCCTTGTTTATCTGTCCATGATGATAACTAACCACAGTAGTGACAGGAATGGCAAATCATGTAGCAGATGAAGACGAAGATGTGGATTTGGAGGTACGAAATGACTTTATGGTATTTATTAAACGATATGATATTGCAGACCTCAATATTATTTTTGTTTTTAGCATTCAGCGCTCTACAAGTACATGCAAGAGCAAGGTTTGGTTGAATGCAAGAAGCGGAAAAGTGAGAAGTTGGAAGGTAATGGAGAAACCAAGGCGCCATCGTTCTGGACAAGAATTTCAGTAAGAATACAATTCTTAAGCATTAGCTAACAGCCGTGCGATCGAGCCCAGGTTGATTATGTTGGGTGTTGCATGCTAAACAAGCAACAATAAGAATTTTTCTTTGATGATTAGGACAAGTTTATGACAGCGACATCCATGCTGTCAAGCTATTTTCAAACAGAACTGCTAATGAATTCTGAACTTAAAAAAATAGTAAGTATTGAAGCCAACTCATAAGATGATGCAATAAATAAACGAGAATCAAGCTGAACGTGTATCACAAATTCTGCAGGTGGAATATTCCTTATATGAGCACAGAAAAACTATCCTGAACTCAAGAGCCTTGATGGAAGATGATGCAAACTTTTTGGAAAACTTTTTAGATCCACTTGTCCAACCTTCAACTGCTGTGATTAAATCCAAGTATGTTTTTCTTGGATCGGACCTTAAAATGTGAGTAGGCCTAGGCCATATTATACAATAATCTGTCAATTTTATTTCTATGCATTATATGTTGATGCGTTTCTTTTTGTATTTTCAGTATTGTTGCACCTGTAATACTTTTAATTGCTCATTCGTGTGCTAAGTTCCAAACTGGATCCTATGTGCTCAACAATTTTTTAACTATTGCTGAAGGCATTTTTATATCAGCATTATCGGGTTTTGTAATACTGCAGTTATCAAAACGACTTATTATTTGGAGGAAGAATAAATTCTTGCAAAAGAGTTTATCTCAAGTAATCGAATATGTTCATGAAAGTGAGAGATTTTTAAAATTAGCTCAGAAATGCTTAAATTATATTCAAGAACTTGAAGTTATTGGACGAGGCTTAATCTTGTAAGTAACATTAGCTTTGAAGAATGCCATAATTAATTATGAATTTTATACCTTGTTTATCATATTAATACATTTTTAGAACTACAGCAGGTACATCGGCATCCAAGATGGAACAGTCCGTACTATTTCCTCGTTTGCAGTCTCTGCCAAATGGTTGTCTCTGCATGCCATTAAGGGTTTGCCTTTTTGCGTGTCTTCAAGAAAGGTTCAATGCTACAAAACAAGCAACCATGCAACTCATTGATTCATATCCTTTTATGACTTTAGCACTTGCAATTTTCTGAATAGTGTAGTCAGTTATTTATTTGCATTACATTTTATTAAAATAGGTTGAATTTTAATTTTCTTAACATACTAACATATCCGTTAAGAAAGGAAATCGACAATGGCCATTATATTGCATACATAGCAAATCAAGAACTTGGAACTCTTCTTGCGGTCAATGTGGATAAAGATGAACTTTCGAACTCTACTGAAAGTTTATCAGTATCAGCAATTAAGGTGACTGATGTGCTGTATTAGTTTTCATAATTTTATAAATTATCGCAAAACAGCTCCTGTGGTTTGCATTTATTTTCAAATGTGGTTTTATCGTCCTTTTTGATAAGATTCAAAATAATTTTGTTTCCACTTTTATTTTCTTAAATGTTGCAATATATTTCAAATGACTACTAACTTTTTTTTTTCATTCTCAGGATATGGGTCAGCTTTTTGGCCTGCAATTATCAGAATTTCTACGCCGCCTTGCTCTTTGTTATTATCCTGAATTTATAGCTGGAACCAAAAGCCCTTGCATAGGTCTGTAAAAGCCCAATACATTTTATCTAAGAAAACTACTATTTCTTAACCTGCTTTGGTTGAAATTTCAATAGTAACGACCTCATGCAAGATAATTCTGGTTTGTTTAAAAAATATATAAATACTTTCAAATGAACATGTAGCCTACATTAAATATTTAATTACTAAGTGCTCTTTTTGATTGAAGTTTTACACCACTGTAGGTTTATAAATTAAAGGGTTCATTTATAGAACGTCACTAATGAAATTATCCTCGTTTTATAATTAGATAATTGCTTTAAAATTCCTCCTCCAATTGTTAAGTCTCTATGCATGAAGGTGAGGGATACTTCGAAAATGCTGAATGACAATTTCCAGTTTCATCGGAAAATCACCAGAGAAAGCAAGGTGCCGCATAAGGAGAGTGCTTCTGTGATCCAGTCTGTCATGTCCTCACAAAGAGCATTAGAGACTGCAGTGAAAAGCTTGGCTTTACATATGCAGGTCTCAATAGCAAGGTAACAGATATTTAAACTTTTTTATAGTGTTATGTTGAAACAATGTTATAATGTACATGCTTGTATGAAGTATATATAGTTGTAATGTAAAATTTTGCAAGGTAAATTGGCTGAAAAATCGAATAGTAACCTGCAGCTTATTTTTGTTTAAGAGGGTTGCATACCAGAATAAGCCATTTTTTCTAAAATATTTTTTTAATTTAATTTTGGAAACTTTTAGGAACAAGTGGATTGTACGAGGACCTAGCATAAATATTCTATTATTTGTTTAAATTTTTTGTTTATGTATATGTATATTTCCATGAAATGTAATATATATATACAATGTATATATATTTAAACTAATAATAGAATAATTATGCTAGGTCCTCGTACATTTCATTTGTTTCTATCAGTTTCCAAAATTAAATAAAAAAATAATTTAGAAAAAAGGCTTATACTGGTATGCAACCCTCTTTAAAAAAAAATTAGAACAGTTGTTATATTGCCAAATTTGAAATTCTTTCAGAATTGAGGAATTTACAGATGTGCTCGAAAACACCGATGATATGTGCAGGTGTACTGTGGTTTCTCATGTAAATGAGCACCATCTCAATTCGGATGCATATCATAAATTAAATGAACAATTAGAGTTAATAAAGCAGGACTTGCACGCTTGCACTTTATGCTGGGAAGAAAGTTCTCTCCGTTTACATAAACTTGGTCCTAATCAAGAGGATTGTGGAAGTAAGGTTTTTGAAATGTATAATGAATGGCAATTTATACAGCAAACATTTAAACGCATTTTTAATTGGCTTAGATTTGGAGATCCCTGCCATTGTACCAAATGAAAATTCCTCAGAATGCTCTCCTGGAATTCCTTTGCTTGTAAAAACAGATATTGCTCCAGAAGATCAGGTAACAATTTTTTACATTCTGTTTACTGTTCCTAATATAAATTAAAAATATTCTCAATAATTTTTAGAAATTCTTTATTATATAAATTTTTATGCATGATGGATTTGCAATTAAACGGGCTACTTTGTAAGGTTTAATAGTGCTACTTTGGACTCGTCCAAACTGCATACTTTAAATCTGTTTTCATTAAATTTATTTTTTCTAGATTTTTGAGGCCTATGTTGATGAAAGCGTGGAACCAAATGATGATGAAGATTGTTATTGGGATTTGGAACTCAGGGTAAGTGTATGCAGTGTCGATAATTCAAATTTGCCAGCGTTGAATATTTTAGTTTTTAAAAATAATTTTTTCAATCACAGAAAAAAACTGCGGAGGAGAGAAACATTTCAAAAAGAATGTTTACGGAGCTCAAAACCGTTTTGGTACCAAAAGTAGAGGAATGGCAAAAGCGAGAAGCTCGGGCATTATTGGTTGGTGGCATTATAGAGCAACAATCAACATCTGATAAAAAATCTCTTGATGAAACTGTAAAACATCAAGCAGCGATAGAGATCTCTCACTCTGCAACAAGCAAGCATAATGTGGCTGAAGATGAAGATGACAGAATTAAAATGCAACAGAATGAGCCCATGATGCCAGCATTTTCAAGCTTTAATTCCAGCATTGCTGCAATGGCAGCAGCACGTTCAAAACTGTTAACATTTAACCCTTGTGAGACATTTGGGGACGATTATTGTGATAGCGATACATCTAGTGATACATAAAAGTTTTATTTTCAATAAATTTCTTTTATTGTGGTGTTTTATTCGGGTCATTTTTGATGAAATTCGCAGAAAAAACAATAGAGAAGTCTTTGGTTTTTTTATTAATTTTTGGCCCATTAGTTTCTATTGTTGAAAATTATTTAAGGGGGATCTGAACTGCATGTTTTGCTATAGGGAAATTTCAAAACCTACTTTTAAAAAACTACTTGTTATAATACAAAAATAAAAATTGATAAAAATGCAGTATTTTTGTAGTATTTTTTTTTGGAATACACACCGTGTGAGTACCTGCTGCCACCGAGTGGAGTATTTTAGTTTTTAAGTTTTTAAAAATTCCCTATAAATGGGAAAATTATGAATTTTTGATCATGGAGTAGCTACAAAAATACTGCATTTTTATCATTTTTTATTTTTGTATTATAACAAGTAGTTTTTTTTAAAGTAGGTTTTAAAATTTCCCCATAGCAAAACATGCAGTTAAATTCAGTTCCCCCCTTAACCCAACATTTGGTTAATGTTACACTTAAATTTAACCCAATGTTAGTATGTCCATATAGCACTCAATATTTGGTTGAATTTTAACCCAACATTTTTAGTGCGTATGTGCACCAGTGTATGTGTAATACAGTAACAGTATAAAGGAAATACAGAATGAGCTTAAAAATGAAGTTGAGACGGTATAAAAAGCCCAAGGGACGTCTTCTCGTCCAAAACTGTTTTGTTTTTTGGGCCGATCAACCCGGATTTGAAAGTTCATGAATAATTGATTAGGTGAATATGCATAATTCGGCCATGTTGGATACAGGAGGAAGTAGTACGAAAGTAAGACGAATGTAGACCACTTTCGCAATTCAGAAAACAAGGATACCGCAGCTATTTACATGTACATCACAGATGTGCATATTCATGGACATTTCAATGATTGTAGGAATACTTATAGACTGCCCCCTCGCAATAAACCTTTATAATGAATAAAAACGGCTTACATGCAATTAAATATTTTCTAGTGCAACGATGGGTAAAACAGATTTCGGCAACATCTGTAGTGCATGTAAAGGTTAAGAAAATTATAATTACGGAATGCAATTTATGAAACCAGCAGACGGAATCCTGAAAAAAATCCGCTCTGCACATTAATCTAGAATTTATTTAGCTACATTTGTATCGCCTCAAAATCCGAATTATTATACAATTCTTTTATGAATTATGCGAAAAAGGGATCAAAATTTTGCAAATAACGAGACATTTTGGTGCAATCTTTTTAAGCTTAATGTTATATCTCGACAAATCTTTAATTAATTGAATTTATTGCAATAATCTAACTTTTACCATATAAATAATAGCAAATGTAAACGAAATACATGCATATCAGAAAATTTAGAATAATTTTATTTCAAGCAAACTAGACGTTTAGTCTTTGACATGTTGTTATGTGAAATAAAGTTCATGAAGTAAAAATTCCAGTTAATTTAAAATTATAATAAAGATTTATATTTTTCCATATTTTCGTTTTTTTTGAAAATAAGTGATTTTAAAAAAAAATGTAATGAAATTAGGAGAAAACGATACACATGTATGTTAGAGAAATTTACCCTACTGTAATTTAATGCAAATATCAATTTAATGAAGTTATTATTCATAGGAGTCAAAATTATTTTTGAACGTGTCTTGAACTACATTATTTATTTGAATTTATAAATATTTAACAAAAACGCAATTATGATTTTTGAAAATATACAAGAAACAAAATGTATATAAATCAGTAAGCATACCAAGAAAATTTGGTTTCGATTTTTTTTAGTATATACAGTAAAAAAGGATCCAATTCAACTGATTGAATGCACGTACATGTATTTTTACAGTATATTTTCAAAATTTTTAAATTTGCGCAATAATATCGAGAAATTGATATAATTTTCTTATCATATTAATATGTGCACAGCATTTTATAGTGCTGTTTTGGTGTCCGTCATTGTATTTGCAATTATAATTATCATCAAAGCTGTGCTATGCATGTATTACAGTAAAAGCGCGTTGTGTTGAATTTAAGATCACATAAAATGTGCATTAATAAACACCAAACTGGAACATTTTTAACACGGGCGTGCCGCTAGCATTTGGAGGTTATGTAGCTTCACGCATGAAAATCCCTCATTGAACATTGAAAATTCGTACAAGTTCTTGAACTACATTACATCCTATTTTTTAAGTATCAAAAAATGTACTCGAATGAACCCAATTCAGAACAGACAAAAAAAAATGATGCTAAAAATGCCAAGTATGTGGAATTGTTATCCGGGTGGTGGACAAACGTATTTTGAAACATAAACACGTAATTGAGCGTTTAACAGGAGCCCTTATCATCAATTGCCAAAGCGCCTGTCCTGTTACCCACGGTTTTTTCCCCTCATATGCATTATACCTTGTTCTAAATTGAGACAATTTTAGCGATTTTAACCCACTGTTGACTTTCCTTGAATTACATGCATAATTTCAAACCCATGTATGATCAGCATAGCCTATATTAACATGAAATAGTTTTCAAATGTGCATTATTTGGGATGCATATATTGTGTAAAAAAAATTCCTGAAAAAATTAAGTTGTTCATGAGGGATTCTGCAAAAAACAATAGAGGGATTGACAGGTTTCCTTTAATCTTGACGACAATGGCAGCACTTTTTTTTGCCAATGCGCATGCGTGGGGACGACGTTAATGGGTTTGTGGTTGAAGGGAGACAACAATTTGATTAGTTTATCGTGATACCACAGCGTCTTTGAGGAGCATAACTACTTTTACTTCACGTAACTTATTGATGCGCATGCGTAATAGTTTGTTTATAGTTCTCGTTAAGATTAAAGGAAACCTGCAAATCCCTCTAGTTTGACGTGATGCCACAACGTCTTTGAGGAGCATAACTTATTGATGCGCATGCGTAATAGTTTGTTTATATATCGTTCTCGTTAAGATTAAGGAAAACCTGCCAATCACACTAGTTTAACGTGATACCACAACGTCTTTGAGGAGCATAACGACTTTTACAGCGCATAACTTATGATGTGCATGCGTAATAGTGTGTTTATCGTTCTCGTTAAGATTAAAGGAAACCTGCCAATCCCTCTATTGTCGTATCATATTTTTAAAAGTGTATACATGTAAAAGTTTGCCCAATTTTTGCAAACTCCACTTCACCTTATTCCGGTTCAGCACCCCCTTGTGGCGTGTTAGACTTTTTCATTATATTTCCAGCAATATTGCATGATGTTCAAAACAGAATCCTTTATCCAAAAAGTATGCCCTCATACAAGGGTGTTCAACCTTTTTTAAGCCGCGAGTCACAAATCATTATGAAAATGGAAAAGCGTACCAAAACCCCCACCTATAAAATTCACAAAAGTGACCTCCCATTAACAAATTTCCAAAATTGGTGACTGTATACAGGTGACCACCATATAGAGAACGAAATGTTGTTGATACAGGACTAGGTAATTTAAAAACTTTTGAGATGTTTTTACCATTTTAAAGGTTTTTGCTGATTTAATAGAGGGATTAAGCATGTTTCCTTTAATCTTGACGACATTGGCAGCACTGTTTATTTTTGCCAATGTGCATGCGTGGGGACGACATTAATGGGTTTGTGGTTGAGGGGAGACGACAATTTCATTAGCTTAACGTGAAACCACAACGTCTTTGAGGAGCATATAATGACTTTTACGGCGCATAACTTATTGATACGCATGCGTATTAGTGTGTTTATCGTTCTTGTTAAGTTTAAAGGAGACCTGTTTAATCCCTCTATAATATAAGCTCAAATTTATCTGTCAAGCAAACTTCTCTGAACATTTTCAATGAAACCGGACATTTTTAGAAATGTTTTCCAAAAACATCATCGAAAGAATGCGTTAAAGGACTGAAAGAAGAATTTATACCCTATCAGTTTCCTGAGAATTCTTATTTAACTATCACTGACCTAATTGTAGACTAATACTGGTCACTTTATTAGTAAAGCCCCGTTCTCACGGAGCCAATAAAGCCGCGACTTTTCTGTCACGATTGCAAACTCCATCGTGCGAACAGT
>JAQGCC010003246.1:0-15854 GCA_034698905.1 Xestoiulus laeticollis
ATAGTGACTATATATATTTTATAGTCGAAAGAAATACATTAGGTACCTACAATAATAGTAGTTAGGTAGATAGGCACCAAAGTTAAAGCATCCACAATATGAAATTGAGTTTTATTATAATTATAAGAATAGAGGATCGACTCGCGGCGCCCCTCTTTACTTTCCGCGGCGCACACTTTGGGATCCCCTGGTATCAGCAGAATATGGAAAGAATTTTTTTATTAATAGTGGTAGATGTACTTTGTTCAATGTTTATCGGCATTCTCCGCAATGTTTCTGTTGCGCAGCCATAGCTATTCATGTCCTTAAAACATCACACCTTAGGTATCACAAGTATCCCAACCACTTTTAGGGATGAAAATATAGGAATGATAGGACATTGTCTTTGAAAATATAGGACATTTTCTTCGAAAATATAGGAATTATAGCACAGCGTGGCAAACACTTTTTTATAGTCAATATTTAGGACTTTTTTAGATTAAATTTTAAGGTTTTTTAAAAGTTAAAGGTGGCTTTTTAAATGTATACTAGTAACTTGTATAGAATTTTTATTTTTAATTCGCATTTGTGCCAAAATTAGGACAAAATTTACTGTTTCGTAATTAGTAAAAAAAAAAAAAACAGAATTGGGGTCCCTATTTAAACTTTCAAAAAGGGCTTCCATCCCCCTTACAGCTTTCTTACAGAGGGGGCCAGGGGATTTCCAGGGCCAGCTCTTAATCAGTTTTATACTTATTCAACATGCTGTTGCAAACATGCTTTTATCATAAAATGCACAATTTTTTAAATGCATTAAAAACACAGTAAATGTTGTCTTAATTTCGGCATTTTGGAAACATAATTTTTACATAAATTAAGCAATTATTCAAAGGGTATTTAGGGCATAATATAGGACAATTTAAGAAAATATAGGACAATTTAAAGAAATATAGGAGAATTTAGGGAAATATATGACAATTTAAGGAAATATAGGACAATTTAATAAAATATAGAAGAATTTAAGAAAATATAGGAGAATATAAGGAAATAAAGGACGACATCAAAAATATAGGAATTTATAGGAAATATAGGAAGGCTGGGATGCCAGGAATCATGGAATCATTACCGGATCCTCATCGACGATACCCTACACACGTACCCGAAAAGACCGCAACGGCACATCGCAACTAAGACTACGGCTATTCTTTCGCAAAGCGGTGGATCCGCTTCCAGAATTTAATTTAACCGAAAACAAACTTACAATAAAAAAAAACCTGTCATTACTTTTAGGTGGTGCAGGAAAGCCTGGAGATTCCTGGATCTCATCTCCATCTTCTGTATCAGAGCAGCAGTTCTCCCGGATACCACGGATCGCTTCACGTTCAACTAACACCCGAGCGGGTTCCTCCCAGCTTGACCACTGTCCATCTAAGGGTGATCATCGAGGGAGTGCTGGTGGAAAGGCGCTTTGAAGCGGATCCAAATGTCACTTTCACATTCTCTTGGAATAAAAGAAATGTCTATAAGCAAAAGGTGTACGGCACCGCATCGGCTACAGGTACGTGTGACAATCGATGATTGCATTTTTTCATGAATGTTCACTATTTTCCCAGTTTAACTTCAGTACAATTAGGACTTTTCATTCAAGTTTAGCAGACGAAATTGTCTTTGAAGTACGCTCCGTAAAATACCCGTAACTAATCGCAGTCGTTGTTTTTGTGCAGTCTCGGTAGGTTATCAGTATTCGACTTGCCGAGACATTATCTGGGCTACCCAAACAGCGACACTTCAAGGATATGATATGGATATATCAGAAATTGGAGGATGGAATCTGGATATCCATCATCGATACAACTTTCAAGACGGTGCGTATGCGGGTTTCCCCACATTTTTTGATAATGAAATTCCCTTTAGCCTGTTGGTACAAGTTGTTAAAAAAAACTTCGCTTATCAGTTAAAACGTTTTTTACGCATCCACAATGCGAAGCGCACGTGCCGTCATCGCGTGACCAGTGACGTCACGACCGCTCCGTAGCACAACTCGTTCTACGTTGATTAATGCAATTTGTAATTTTAAAAATGAATTAATCATCGCAGAGTCGTTGCGTTACGGAGCGCTCATGATATCATCGCACGCGTAATAGCAGTCGTAATATTGTCAGCGAACTGAACTAAAATTAGACTATAGAAAATTTTCCATGAGAATGATCAGTAGACAAAATTTCAGCTTTTTAGGACGTGAGAAAATTGGTCCAAAAGGAGCTCAAAAAGGTTGAAACAAAGTCCGTTCAAATCAAGTTAAATAAAAGGTTTTCAAAAATGTTTTACATAAAATTGAAACAAGAACATTTGAAAACATTTCTAACTCTAATAAAAACTTAGTTGGAAGAGTGAGTTACTATATAATGCTTCCTGAACAGCTTTTGGCAATTTCTTTATGAACATCAATAATGTCATTAATTTTTGTCTCGGCACATTTTATGAGGGAAGTTGACTTAATTATCGAATTGATGGTCTGCTGAGAGGTAATAAAATTACATATTTTAAAACCAAATATAGTTATCATTAGTAGTATAAGAGAAGTCATTTCTGGCTCACTTTTCACTTTCATTGATTTTTTCATTTTTTTTTACAATAATTTCAGGTATTTTACAAAAAGGAGATGGAACCACGGTCTACTTCGCCCGACAACCAAATATCGTACAAGTTGTCATGGGAAATGGAGAACAGAGGCCACAACTTTGCGATGACTGTAACGGATCTGCAAAAGATAATAAAATTTTAGCTCCTGTTGCTCTCGCTAGCGGTCCCGATGGAAGTATTTATGTCGGAGATTTCAATCTCGTACGTAGAATAAATCAAGTGGGAAACGTTCACACCATTCTCAAATTAAGGTAATTATTTCAAATATAACTTAAAAGTAGTTGAAATCAACTCTTGTTGATAAATATAAAATAATATTTGCCCCTGGAGATATGCAATCACTGATATCATCACTGCATTGCCAGAATGCCAATCTATCATTTTACATGTAATGTCTGTAAAAAAACAGTCAGCTCTCGATATAACGAACAGAGTTGCTAGTCCTGACCAAAATGCCTATACCTCACATGTATGCCTCTCAGGATAACAAACGTTCTGTATAACAAACCTCTCGATATAACGAATGGACGTCCCATCGCCTTTCTGTCAATTTACATGTAATGCCTGTAAAAAACAGTCAGCTCTCGATATAACGAACATATCTCATGTATTAGCCACTCAGAAAAACAAACGTTCTGTATAAAAAAATTTCGATATAACGAACGACCGTCACATCTCCTCGGCGTTAGTTATATAGAGAGAAGACTGTAAAACAGAAATTTACGGCCTGGTGCACACGCGCGGTGCTGTCTTGCGATTCGGCGATACGCAAATATTCCAATGGGCTGCTGACCGCATCGGTAACTCACGCATGTCTGCAGCACACCATTCGAAATAGTGTCTCGACGAATGGCAAGACGGCACCGCACCGCTCGTGTGCTCTAGGCCTAAAATGAACTTTTTTTGTTTGGAAGTGATGTATATTTTTCCATATTTGTTTTTATACCATTAGCGCCACGCAGATGTTCTATCATTACCACCTCGCGGTGCACCCGGTGGACGGGAGTCTGTACATGTCCAGTCCGGAAAAAGGAGAGATTGTGCGGGTAGTAACCGCGGAAGATGAAAATGGAGAAAGGGTGAAAGTGGTGAATGTGGAGACGGTGGTTGGAAATGGTGAAAGATGCATCGTGGGAGATCATAACGCGTGCGGTGACGGAGGTTTGGGAATTGAAGCGAGACTCGCTTTCCCGAAAGGTAAACTTTTATTTATTCTTAAGCCGGGTTCTCAAGGCAACGAAACACAAAACACAAAACAAAAACACACAATTGAAACATGAAATAAAGTTTCATGAAATGTAATATGTTTAAAGAAACACATCGTACTCACCGAAAAAACAAATTCTCCGAAACAAAAATGTGGAAAACATTTACAATTGAAACATGAAAAAAAGTTTCATGAAATGTTTAAAAAAACACTTAGAAAAAAACATTCTCCGATACAAAGTACGAAACAAACATGCGGAATGGCAGATGGACCTTGGTAGAAGCGCCGTTATCTGGAAACATTCTCCTTTAGAAATGAAAAACATAAATGTTGTATAAAATGTGGGATGGCAGATGGACCTTGGTTGAAGCGCCGTTATCTGGAAACATTTTCCCTTTTGATCTAGACCGACTCTTAACAGATTGCCAAAGTGTTTCGAAAAACATGAATGTTTTATGTTTCACAAAACCTGAAGTTTGTCATATCCACCCCCTGATACGGGCATTTGCACCTTTATTGATTACAAGGGGTGGTGACAAAAATCCAATTGAACTTCTTTGGTACGGGATGCTGGTACGTGCCTTCTCCTGGAGTCGCCTCGGGTCACATCCCGGTCTTGGTTATTCGCGTAAAACATGACCCTCTCTTAATATTGACCCCTCCGAATTCAATTAACAGACATTATTAGGTTGGCCTTTGCTCTTGATAGTTTTATTGGAATATCGCTGTTACATAATATTAGCTACGCACACTGGGCCTATCATAATCCTCGTCTCTAACTCCATCGGGACCATCCGGACAGTAGTCCCCCTCCTCTAAACCTCACAGAAGACCCAAAAACAGATTTCAGTACCCTACCATAGTTTCAGGTTTCCTTTGGTCACAAACTTCCCTCTCGGAAGCTGAACAGCTGATTCTACCGGTATTCCCTTCAGTTTCTGGGGGGGGAGGATACAGGGACTTCCTGTTTTTAATATACATCTGCCATCTTGTAACATCTGGTGGCTTTTTGGGGGAACGGGGTTTTTGGTGTTGTAAGTGTCCTTTCCCACCCACAAGGCGTTAATGGTGTTATGATACCGTGACCATGATTTATGAGGGGGAGCCACTTAACCGGGTCGTGGGACCTGACCCCAAGTTCCAATCCGGGAGGTCCGGCTGATTTGGGGGCCCCAACCAATAGTCTGGCCAGAACCAATCTTGTCTTTAACATGGCTGCTCCAGCATCTCATACGGTCCTAGAAATCTTCACTGTTGAAGATCTTGGTCAAGCCATCGTGGCTTATCATGCCAGCATGACCTCTGTCATGCTATGTCTCCCTGCTGGCTTTCACCTGGCCCAGCAGTGGACCCATGGTGACTGGCCACTCACCCCAAATGGGGTGCAGGGCTTCTTTTTCGCCATTTTGCATTATCATCACTGGTCAGGGACCATTCTCAGAGGTCCCCCGGCCAATGGGAGCAACTAGTCCTTCTCCAGAACTACACCCCGGACTGATTGCCCCCCTTTAATGACATGGACCGTCCCCGGATGATTTCTCTTGTTTATTGATTATATACTGGGCATCAACTTCACTTAAAGGTAAGTTTTACTGTTCTTCCCTATCTCTATATACTTGGGGGCTCAGCCCCTAACAAGTGTGGTGTGCGCGAGTGTTTGCAACATTTGTTTTATGTTTCGGTGCGATGTGGAAAAGGCTTTAGCATTACATTATTAAAATTAAAAGATGATTCTCAATAACTTTTCGCAGATTTGATTGCAGGTCAAGATGTTTTTTTATGATACCCTCTATTTTAATTTGCTTAAGGAATGACCATTTCTTCAGAAGGAGATTTGTACTTCGCCGACGGCACCAATATCCGCATGGTGGATAAGCGTGGCATAATCCGCACGATCATCGGAAGTCACCATCATCACCGGAGACTACGAAAGCCTTTACCATGCAAAAGGGCCATTTTAGCCTCCGAGGTTAGGGATTTATTATGCACCGGGTCACATGTTTTGTATAAAAATGTTGCGCATAAGTTAACAGTTAATGTATGTTTCATCCGTAGGTTCAATTGCTGTGGCCAACGGAAGTGGCCCTAAGTCCGTTAGACGGAGCTCTGTATTTCATCGACGACAACATGATCATGAAACTAACGAAAGATTGGCAGGTTTACGTGGTAACGGGACATCCTCTGCACTGCGAAGGTTCAACTTTTTCCAACTCTGATGATTACAGGACAGCAAAGGGTTCCACCTTCGGGGCCATTTTAAACATAGCTTTCGCTCCCAACGGGAATCTCCTGTTCGTAGAAGTCACGGCAGAAAAGGTGAACTACGTGCACGCGGTGACTCCCGACGGAAAGCTGGAACATTTTGCCGGAGCAGCTCCGCGTTGCGATTGTGTTGTGCCGTCTAATTGCACCTGCACCAACAACCCCAAATACTCGTTGGCAATCAACACCCGGCTGTTCGCAATTTCCGCGCTTACGATAACGCCCGACGGCGTGGTCTACGTGGTGGACCGTGGAAGTCTGCGCATCTTGTCCATGTCCCGCTATCTTCCCAAATCCAACCAATTGGGAGAGTACGAAATCACCTTTCCCGACACGCAAGAAATCTACACGTTCAACCGGCACGGACAGCACACATCCACCAAGAACATCCAGACCGGAAAGGCAGTGTACTACTTCCTATACAGCGTAAACACCAGCTTCGGCAAGCTGAGCACCGTGACCGACGCCGCCAGCAACAAGATCTCGTTTCTACGAGATTACAGCGGCAAAATCACCACCATCGAGAACGCGCAAGGACAAGAGTACAGCATCAAGATTTCGAAAATGGGGTTGATGGAAGGGCTGAGGACGTTCTCAAATTTTGAGATTGCTTTCGAGTATCAAGGCGGTGGTGGGCTGTTGAGCAGCCGCACGGACTCGGCAGAAAACACGTACATTTATCGCTACGACGACAACGGAAGGCTGTTGGAAGCGGTTACGCCCACCGGACAGACGGTTAGCTTGACCAGTGGCATGTATCCCGTTGGAGCAGTCGTAACTTTGGTGAGAGGAAACAACAAGCCCTCTAGTTTGATCATGGCTAGATCTTCCGTCCTTACTTTACGAGGTAAGCAAACTGAACTTTGACCTGCTTGTATACTTAACACCAACATTTGACAGTCCCAACAAAATATTAAAGATTTCATTTGTGAGCCGATACAGCATCGAGTGTTGGCTGCCGTCCCATCTATGGGGTCGAATACCTCCAGACGTTCCTGACACATTTTTTGTACATTGCAGAAGATTCCGTGGTTGAACTGAAAGCATTTCCAAACGGCACTTCCGAACTAATCACACCTTGGGGTTACCACAGCGAGATGTACTCCGAACCCCACGTCGGACTCGAATTAACAAACCCGATCCAGTCCGAAATGTTTTTCACTCCGATTGCCTGGCGGGCAACTTCCGGGCATTTATCGACATTGGTCCAATGGAAATACGGCATTCTAGGAGACATCAGAGCCCCTGAAAGGCTCCTCGAAAGACAACTTCTGGTATGCTTAGCTAATGATATTTCAAGTGTTACTCTCCCACACCTACTACCTGTAAGGGCGGTCCACGGGGCAACAAAACCTCTTCCTTGTTCGGCATGCTGCTCGTTAGCATCCCCAGGTAGCTTGTTTATTTTTCCCTTCGGCAGTCTCTGCACTCTATTAATGGGCTACAAATTCCTCCGGTAGCAGTAGAGATTTGTTTATTTTGGTTTATTACATCTACAGCACACTAGGGCCTAAGCTCTCAGTCCTCATCCCCTTCTCTTTCCCTAACCGCTGTCATTTTCCCCTCCCCCAAAACAAAACCCCAAAGCAAACGTTAGCATCCTAACATGCCTTTCCTGAGTTGCAATTTCATCTCGCACACCTGGTCTTGCACGGTCCAGAACCCTTGGTCCGTTATTTGGTAATCCTGGCTCACTTCCTTCAGGTTCGGTCTGCCTATCCCTTTTGTTGGATCATGACCGACTCCCTGGTTTTCTCAATTGCGACTGACTGTTTACTGTTATGTTCCCTATCTTATCCTGGGTTCCGGGGTCCCTCCCCTATCTTTTTCTCCAGACCAAATTTGGTCCTTTTTATCATTTCTCCCAGTGGTGGGTGCATTTGACTTTCTTGCGCCCCCCTTCGGCATGATAGAGCAACTGAAATGATTCATTTTTCTCTTGCCTCTTTTGATTACAAAACATCCGGAGTGGGTTGAGGGGTTTGTTCAACTTCCCCTTCTTTCCTTTGATTCCGTCTCCATCACCTATTCCAGGTGGCATTAAGGTACTCCTGGTATGCAAATGCTTTCTTCTAGGTTGTTAGTGTTAGAGGATAGCCTCTGGCTCACCCTGTATACTTGAGAAGGTATATTTTCTCTGGCGCCATCTTCTTTTTGGGATGGGGGTTTTTAGATGATGTCACAGCACTCTCATATCTCCCCCTACACGTAGCAAACTCCCACGGATGTTTATCCTGTTCCGGCAATTGCTATTTCTGTGCTCCCTCAGTTTTCTCTTAAGTTGGACAGAAAGTCCCCTCACCATGGGCATCCCTTATTACAGGTTTAATCCTATACTATCCCAATAAATGACCAATAGGTGATATCAATAATTGCACCAAAAAATTCTCAACTTTGGATGCTCATTACATCAAGGAGATTATTGATTAATATAATATATTTGGATATTTTCTTATAGGTTAACAACATCAGCGTATTAACCGTGGAGTACGATCAAACCATGTTGAGAGAGGTCATCTACGACAAAGACCATTATTCGGTATTAGCTATTCAATATAACAGTGCTGGGAAACCTATCCAGGTACTGAATATACGAGTAACGGATAAGCCCTTTTTCTTTTTATAAAATTCAATTAAAAATCTAACATAGCTGCATATTTTTGTTTGTTCGTATAGTGGGTTCCAAGCATCGGAGGACTGCCGGTCAACATAATGTACGATCGATTCGGAAGACTGTCCAGTTGGCAGTGGGGTAAAATGGGAGAGGAATACACCTACGACCAACGAGGATTGCTGACCGAAGTCAAATACGAAGATAACACTTCCCTTCATTACGGTTACGCAGAAAACTCCATGGTAGATCAACCATCCAATCAGGGTTTGACATTCGGCAAACTCTTTTAGGCCCGATGCACACGAGCGGTATGTGTGTCTGCGGGGCCGTCTTGCGTTTCCACGAGATGCGGTAACGTGTACGCATCTTCCGAGAAAGCATCGCAACACTGCACCCGCACCGCTCGTTTGCATCTGGCTGTGGCTAGCGTGCACAATCCGGTCCGTCGTAACATTTCTAAAACATTTCGTGCGGTGCAGCATTGCGATTCCACGAGACGCTAATGTTCCAATTGGTCGCTACCTACACGTTACCGATGTAGTAACGCTTATGAATCTTCAAAACAGCATCTCGCTGCATCGCTAGACTGCACCCGCACCTCTCGTGTGCACCAGGCTGCGGCAGGGGGCCAAATCCGGATTGCCGTAACATTTTCACATGGCCCACGACACCTAAAAAATTCATCTTTTGACAATGTATTTTCAGTTTTCTCAAAATATTTTGTCAAGTGCCATTTTGTTTTACCTAATTTCAGCCCATCAAATACACTCTTTCGAGCAAGCGAGAGTTCCAGTTTCACTATGACCACCGAGGAGGCTTAAAGCATATAACGATGCCGAGCGGCAGCCAGCATCACTTCTCCGTTCAACTGTCCATGGGCTTCACCAAACTGTTGTACTCTCCACCGGGTTTCAAATCTCCCCTGGTGCAGCACTACGATGACAATGGCCTTCTTCTGATGGAGATGCAACCGGAAGGCATGGGAAGAATCCTTTATCGCTACGGCAGCAACCGACGTCCTCAGGCCATCATCTACGGGAACACTTCCATACTCTTCGGCTACAACGACGGTTCGGACCTCGTTGCGGAAATACAACACAAAAGCGGAGAGTTCGAGTATCGCAAAGAGTATAAATATCAAGGCATCTTGGTGACAGAAGAGCGGCACAAGTTTGGCACGCATACGGCACTCAGCAATGCCAAGTTTGTATACGAGTACGACAACAGTTTTAGATTGATAAGTTTCAAGGTAAGTAACGAGCAGCTCATGCATTGCACTCTGAATTTAAAGTTTCGATACTTATTGTTTTATTCACTGCTACGCGAAATATGGCATGCCAAAAATATCATAATCACTCATATGAAATGGTATAAGTGTTACCAGGCTCCAGAGGACTTAGGCTGTCACATATTTTTTAAGGATAATTGGCTTATTTTATAATAAGTTGTTAATACACAAGACAGCATTCCACTTCCTTGTTATGTTAGGAATACCTTAAATTGGTCATTATGGGAGATGCTAGCCTGACATCTAAGGAACATTATGAATTTTTATTATTTAAACATGTGGTCACACTTTTAATAATTATTTATTTTGTGTATAAAAACATATTGCATTACTCTGGTTTATATAATTGCGCAATATCCTTCAAAATTGTGGCAAACGCATTTAAATCATTTACTTTAAACTCGTTGACGCCATATAAACTCGCACATATAAGACTCAATCATATGGCAGGTCGTATGTGAGATTTTATAATTGGCTGCTGATCTATCTGTCACACAAAACATGAAGCACTCGTGTGTCTCGCGGCAAATGCCACCGAAAACCCATCGTTGTGGTAAAACTCTTCCAACTTGATTTTTACGACGAGTATATAAACTTTCGTCTATTTCAACTGTGGTTTTTGTAACACCAAAAATAGCAGGATTTCTCACAAGCATTTCGGCACATATTTCCCTTAAATAATTACTCCAATCGATCACAGCATTGATGGAAATATCCAACTCAAATTCGCAAATCTTCACACTGGAAAATTCTTTTGACCAACAATAAACAAATATATTTATTTGTCTTACAGGTATATCCTCCCTACAACTTCATTACATGAAAAAAAATTACATCTCCAACGATCTTGACGATCACTTAATGGTTGTTTGAACATTTACTAACAGTATGTAGAATACCATTCTGCAGTAAAAATTGAACGCTACTTTCTTTGTTATGTGCCAATGATGAAAGTGTTAATAAATTCATTTTCTATGTGGTAATTTACAGCAGTAATGGTAACAATATTCAGAAAATTGATCTTTATATGCTCTTCTTAAAAATGTTTATTTTAAATATTCAAATTAATTTCTAGCCAGTTATTTTAATTACTGTATAAATTTGAAAATAAATTTTTTAATTGTTTTGAATGGAATTCATTGGTCAAAATATTATACTCATATAGCATGCCATTAATTTTTTTCCTTTTCGGTTTAATTTAAAATATTAACGAACTATTTCACTTAATATTATAACCTTCAAAAAGACTGTTTTAATTGTTTTTATAGCAAATTAATTGTTCACTATATTATGAATATGTTGTTTTCGACATGCCATACATCATATTAAATTTATATTGCGTGCCATACTTTTTTTATACCATTTCATATGAGTGATTATGATATTTTTATCATGCCATATTTCGCGTGGCGGTGAATAAACCAATAAGTACCAAAGTTTCTTTGGCATAAAGAGTTGATTCATCTCCTCCGTTACATTTCTCCAGGGTCGCATCGGGGGTCAAGACATCCCAGCCGTGAACTACACTTACGACTCTCGAACGGGACTTCCGAAGTCTATCGGACAGTTCAAAGTGAGCAGCCCTCGTCCCAACGAGACTTCCGTCCACGACGGGGTGGCCACCTTCAACCGCTCTCGAGACATGCACTTCCGAGACGTACGCGTCAAGTTGACCATTGACAAGTCGGAAGTGTACAAAATGGACGTGGGATACGACAAGCGCAACCGCATCGCGCATGTTCGCACCCAGCTCCGCAAGATGGGATTGGTGGCCAACAGCGACTCCAAGAACTACACTTACGACGCAGACGGACAATTGAAGGAAGTTCACGCTCACGACACTTGGAAGTTCGAATACGACGTCAACGGCAACATGGTGTCGCTCAACTTCAGAGGTCACGTCATCGCTCTTCAGTATGATGAGATGGACCGCATCGTCAAGTTCAGCGAGATGTCGTGCAAAGTGGATGCCAGAGGATTCATCAGCCAGAGAGGCGAAGAGCACTTCTACTACGATGCCAAAGGTCACATGGTCAGAGCCACCCAACTCAACCGATACGACGTGTGGTACTATTACGACTCCAACGACCGTCTCATTGCTCGCAAGGATCACTTCGGCAACATCACCCAGTTCTTCTACGTTGATCCCAATGCCCACTACCAGGTTACGCACATCTTCAGCCCACGTGACGGACGTATCATGGCACTTGTGTACGATGACAGGGGTCATCTCATCCACGCAAGGGTGGGGGCACATCGTTATTACGTGGCCACGGACCTCGCGGGAACCCCGCTCGTCATCTTCAACAATTACGGAGAGGTGGTGAGGGAGATGCTCCGAAGTCCTTACGGGCACATCGTGTACGATTCTAACCCTTTCATCTACATGCCCATTGACTACAAAGGGGGAATCTTGGATTCCGTTACCGGATTTATCCATCTGAAAGGCCGTGTGTACGATCCTCTCATCGGACACTGGATGACCCCAGAATGGAAAGATGTTTCTCAGTTGTTCATACCGCACGCCTTTCACTTCTTCCGGATCAACGGCAATGATCCCGTTAATCCGCATACGGAGAAATGGTTCCTTACGGGTAAGTCATTCGTTGATGCGCGATTTTTTTCTAATTTTTAGCAGCAATTAGGTGGCCCTCTTGGAGAGAACTATCTAGCTGGGGTTAACCTCCCTGTCCCTGTCGCAGCATCAGTTGCGATGGGCAGCTGCACTTTGATTCTTTCAGAGCGTCGGGGATCAACCGGAGCCGAGCTCGGTAGGGGAGGTCTGGGGTTGTCAATGGTTTAATGGGCCGAACGGATTGCCACCTTTACCTTACACGTTTAGAGTGTTGCCAAGGGTTAGGGACCCTAACTTGTGCTATGGCACTATGTACACTAGAGCGTGGCAATATGCTCGAAAGAATGATTGCTTTTGCATATCTTCTTTTCTCTATTCTGTCCTTTTGGACTCTTACTGTGTCTGACTCTTGAGTGAGTGTAACTATCTGAGGTTCTATGGAAAAGAAACCTCCTTATATACTGCCTAGCTTTTATCTGTATTCAATCAGGAGAAGGCAGCAGGGCAATCAACACTTTATTGTTACATCCTTAAGGCTACTGGGGACCAATCTAGGCTGACATATTTAAACTTAGCTATCATTGCGTTAGCATCTGAGAATGACAATTAGCATTTACTTGTGGAATGTAACAGGATGCGACTCCCTTCTTCTCATTGTTATTAGTATTCATTTCTTTTTAAGGTTTTAAGTTTGCCTCGGGCCCAGTCTTAAGACCTACCAATCTGATGTCTGCTCGCATCTGATTCCAATCTGATACCTGTTTTTGTTTATTAAATTGCTTAACTCTGATGCTGCAATTGACGTTCCGCCTTAGTAACCAGTTTTTATTTTGTGGCATTCCTAGATCACCAGAGCTGGCTGCGTCGCTTGGGATACGATGCCGCAAGCCTGCTACCGCACCTGAATCCGAAGATGCACCACAACTGCCTGCCTCTCCATGCCACGGCATCACCCATCCTGACGCAGGAATCTCTGCAAGCCGTATCCGGTGTTAGCTGCATCGTGTCCATCCGTGAGGCAACACTTCTTCAGCTGAGCACGGTTCCTCGTACTCTGGTCAAGAAAGAGCCGGTGGTGCAGCACTACGTGCCACGGCTTCACGTAGCCAGCGCACCCTTGGGGGAGGGCATCGTGCTCTCTCACTCGGACAAGAAAGCTGTTGTGAGAGCGGCCAACGAGGCCAACAGCATTCTGAGAGACGTTATCACTTCCGTGCTCAACCAGTCAAACTTTCTTGATGTTCACCTCAGTCACCACGGCCATCACGACGTTTTCTTCTTCGCTAAAGAGAATGTCTGGCAGGTGACCGCCGACTGCAATCAGCTGCAGCGATTGGGCAGCAGTCTGCTCAACTTCACCGTCCACAAGTCGGAAGCAGAGACGGGAAAGGAAGCTGCCGCGCAGTTTGTGGACGTCAAGATCCGCACCCACGGAGCGGCACTCAACGTGCGCTACGGGAGCACGTACAACCAGGAGAGGAGCCGCGTACTCCGGCAGGCCAAGAAACATGCCGCTCAAGAAGCATGGGCTGCAGAGAAGAGACGCTTGGCAGCTGGGTACAGCGGATGGAGGGAATGGACACCGGCCGAGATCGAACAGATCCTGCAGACGGGATCTGCTCCCGGTTACCATCTGGAGTACATACACTCGGTGGAGGAATATGTGGAGATGGCCGATGACCCTCACAACATGGCTTTTGAACGCGTCGGATCCGCTTCCAGACATCGGAGGTGATCAAAACGGTTGTATTCAAAATATCAAACCTCCTCTTTCTCATTGACTCCAAAGTTTTAGCCGACTAAAATGGATGTGACCAGGACAACGGCCCAGCATTGCTATGAGTAGCGGTTGGAGGAGGAGGAGGAAAGAAAATGACTGGGAAACCATCAAAACTGGTAGTTCAGATAGCCAGCTTCATTGGGCTTCGAACGGCAACTTCCGGTCACTTTTGGAGTGCCTGTGGTATGCTAGAGTGAAAAGCCATACAAATTTTTCTTCGAAGATTGACAACTGGCTCATCCGAGAATTCAAGCGCTTGTTATTCACGTAACAATCAATAGCTCTGAACCAATGAATGTACAGCGTTAACAAAAATTTCCATCGCTTTCCCGCCCAATCTTGTAAAGCATTCGAAACAGAAGTGATTTAATAAATAATACGCGATTTAACAATCAACGATGCTAAAATGGGGGTTTCACATCCAACAACCTTTATTTGATGCCTTTCAATTATGATTTCAGCAAAACGTATCGGTTTACCGATTCGCTTTCGGAAGAACGAAACTTATTCCACTGATGCACAATTAATTTACCGATGATTGATATCATGCGGAATATTTAAGGAGGTGCCACGATTGTTCAAATCGAAGACTTCATCGACCGCATGTGCTCACTTTTTTCATTTAAAATAGTGTACTTCTCGTGTGCGTGTATATCACCATTACTAATACTGCTGCTACAACAGTGTCTATAACTCTTCATTTTCCTGCTCCCTTGAATTCCTCTTCTTCAAGCTCCTCCTCCTCCAAATTCTCCTCCTGCTCCTCCTCTTTCTACTACTACTACTACATGTGTTTGTGTGCACGGCTATCACGTGATGAAGTCCAATTGTGTGACTTTTTGTGTCCACCTTAACTCAAAACTTGTTTGCCTCGTACGAATTTTAAGCCTTCGCCAACTATACACGGAACGAACCGCGAAAAGGTGAAGCATCGCAGACATTGCAGTTTGCCTTATTCTTCCATCTTGAAATAGGTTGTGTTAAGTCATCAAAATATCCAAATTTAACCTATATAGTCTATCTTCCACTATTTTTTTTTTTTTTTGTAACTCGTTCTTCGCGACCCTTAGAAACGCTTAGCGATTGTCTCATATCAGCCGGTGGGCCCCTCATATCTCCTTCTTCAGATCCGTATCACGTAACAAAATTAAATGTCGAGAGAAGGGGTACTTGACAAATGCTTTCCGTCGTGATACGCCAGGTACTCTTGCGTAGGTGGTCGAAGTGACTTTAAAGCCGCGTTTTCCTAGCTGCGCGTTTTTTGCACTGCTGTAGGGAGCAATAAATCTTTTGCGGGTAATGGGGTAGCAAAAGCGGGCACTTGATTTTGTTCGTCTTTATATAAGCTAGGAATATATAGCGCCGAAGGCCGGCGTCTCCTATTAATCCCTAGCGTATATAAAGACGAACAAATATACGCTAGGGATATATAGGGATTAATAGGAGACGCCGGCCTGCGGCGCTGCCTAACCCGCCCCTAACCCAAACTAACCTATCCGGTGCCAA
>JAQGCC010003247.1:0-15852 GCA_034698905.1 Xestoiulus laeticollis
ACAAAAATACTGCATTTTTATCAATTTTTATTTTTGTATTATAACAAGTAGTTTTTTTAAAAGTATGTTTCAAAATTCCCCTCATAGCAAAACATGCAGTTCAGAGTCAGTTCAGTTTCCCCTTAACGGAATTTCATTTACATCACGTGTTCAGTGGTCATAATGTAACGACGCTTCATGGAAATGCCGCTAGCAGAATGATTTACGTTTGTGTAAAATCTTGCTGTACACTTTTTTTAATGACCAATGTTATGCTTTCTGAGATATACTCCACTCTATATTGTGATGCATCATATTAATATTATAATATATATTTAAATAATGTTTAAATGGTAAACTTCTTCCTATTTTGTAACACCAACTAAATAACGAGTGGGTAGCTATAACGATGTTCGAGGAAATGGTGAAATGCAATGTTCTTAATAATTTTCTTTATTATTGCACAATGTGTGTGTATTATTGCCATCTGTTTTTGTATCAAATACAACGCGACTGTATACATTATTTTTTTTAAAAAAAATCCAGGTCTGGATGCATGAATGTACACGTATAATGCTATTGGAAAATCCAATGGAAGTGTTGAATTCAGATGTCTACTGAAAATAACTAAATATTTACTACAGTAGCTAAAGTGTAATTTGCAATGCCATGCTTTGTGTCATTAAATTTGAATCAACTTTTTTTTCTTTTCAGGTTTACATTCAACGTACAACTGGATGTGACCATATGCACTGCACCCGTTGCAAAACCGATTTCTGCTATCGTTGTGGCGATAGGCTGAGAAAATTGCGTTTTTTTGGAGATCATTACAGTAAACTAAGCATCTTTGGCTGCAAATTTCGTTACAAAGCTGACAAGCCTGTTCAGAGAAAACTTATCAGAGGAGCAGTTTTTGGTAATGCCAACTTTTAATTTTAATTTTTAATATTATTATACAATGTATCTAGCATGAGGTAGTTGTACTTTACTAAGTTTGTGATATACAGTCGTGCATTGATTAGTCTCAAATAGATTTTAATGTGATAGTCGTTGTACAAATATAGTTATTAACTTGGTGTGAGGTTTTGTTTCAAAACCAGAACCTCCGAGGTCAAAGTTCGCGAGGATTCGGTTTTTGAGGCAAAACCACTCACCCAGTGCATGGATAAAAAAACACACCCAAGGGAGGTTTTTTCCTTTGATCAAGGGAGTTTGCCTTTATAATTTACATATTTTCATGTAATAAAATTTATTGACTTTGAAATTTGAATAGAAATTAAAACGTGCATGAAAAGAAATTTGCATACTAAGGGTTAGACCATGTGACACTGGGGGGTCATGCAAAAATGTGCGTCCTGGTTACTAAAGATGTACCTGTACATATTACATTAATTTGTTGTTCATACAATTTGTTTACTTAAAATTCACCAAATTTGTGTTTACTGTACGAAATCATAAATTTTTTGTGTTTACTGTACGAAATCATAAATTTTACCTTGTACAACCATTTACATTATGTGTAAATGTGTTTGCACATTTTCCCTTCAAACTACTTATTGCTCAAAACAATAATAATAAATAGGTGTTAAAAGAACCCATACTTTTCGAAATGTCCTCGTGATAAATTTGCATATTTCGGTGTTTTTATCACAAATATCAACCCCCAAGAACAAAAGGAAAAAACGCATGAGATGTATATGATGTTTAATGGCACATGTTCCAAATGACAACAACATTGCTAAAGTTTCGTGTATACATGCATACATTAATTTTTTTCATATATTTTAATTCTCGAATAGGAAGCAAATTAATGGTCGCTCCTGTTCTTGGGACCCTGGGGGCGTGTGCCACCATCATCGCCGTTGGATTTGGTGTCTTCATACTTCCCGTGTATGGCGGTGTGCGACTCTACCAGAAGTTTGGTGCCAAACGTCATCAGATGCATCGTTTTCCGTTATCTCAGCCCGTGTTTCGTTTCGGGAGTGACATCCCTGTTCTCGTTGAGGGTCACCACATTGTTCCTTTGAATATGAACCAACCTTCGGAAGTTCAGAATCACCTGGAATTGGAAAGGTTATAAACAGCATCCTCCTCTGGTCCCTTTTGTGCTTTACTTATTGCCATAATGGAATGATGTTTTGGTGTTGCAAAACTTGCTATAAAGGGCAGGTTGTGCGCTTTTGAAAACGTTTTCAGTCAGACAGGGTTGCTACACAAACTTATTTTGCAATGATCAACGGGTACTTAACAAGGCTTTTTTAAATTATACTCTGAGCGATATTTAATGAAGCGTTGTATTGGTTTATGTGTAAAGATGTTGTTATGAAGTTTCTGAGAGTCAAGGACATGCTCTAAAACTTAATCAGCAATAAAACTGAATTGTTAAATTTAATCGGCACTTTTAAATCCTAAAATAGAAAGTTTAATATACACTTTGTGTGAATCAAAAATTAAAATTTTATTAGAGCAGGTGTTTAACCTTCCACGCGTTATTACGAAAATTGAACACCACCATCAAATTTGAACCCTGTAGGGGTGCTCACGTTACTCATCTTAGCGCTTTTTTATCCACATTCGGCTAAGTTGGTAGATATACAAAGGCTGAGAGGCGCCAATTTCCTGTTTGACCGATACAGCACAACATGTCTGCCAACCCATCATTACAAGTGAAATTGAAGCGAATAGATGAAGCGTCATTGCAGTATACTCATAGGCGCGCCGCACTACAGACTTATCACAAGCTCGGTCGACCCACTCAAGCCTCCGTCAACTAATCGAAAATCTATGTTATCGTGGATAAGATTAGTAACGTGAGCACCCCTATTGTTTCTAATTTCTAAGATATAAAAGTCATCAATTTTATTAAACTTTCATAAAAATAAGCAATTAAAAAACAGCTTATACGTGATAAGGTAGGGCCAAAAATGGCCCGAGGGCCACGGGATAAATACCCTTATTTGGAAACCACCGATTAACATTAAATTTAGGTTTATTGTGTCTGGATAAAATGTCTTTCAGACTATTTGATTCATGATATCGATTAAAGTGTGCTCTTTTTAAAGTTAGTGTGGCAACCCTCACGATAAACATGACGACATAGTGACGCATCCCTAGGAGAGAGTTGCCATTCCAATGACGTCATGATGACGTCATACTGCTACCAAATTTAATTCGTCCTCAAATGACCTGGAATAACTAAATTGCTCGTTGACATGACAACGTTGCATGAACGCGCCCTTGATGTGCTTTCTTGGCAACGCTTTTAATGTCCTTTTTGGTAATTTCGTGCAATTGTTGTCCTATACCGTTTGATTTGATCCACTTTTGTTTGCTTACAAGCGATGCAATTATTTTCTGTTTGATTTGGTGTTTTTAACGTGGCTTAATATGCTGATTTTTTTTAATACGACATGGATTAATTTCCCAGTATGTCGCGACGTTTTATTGTTAGGGGATTATGGATTTTGCAAACTATAAGCAATTTTAAAAGTATTGTTTCAATCCCCCATGAATAGCTTATTTTAAGCTAGGGTTTTATATCAATACGCAGAAAAATAGAAACGTGCAGCTAGCTTTCAAATTCTTGTAGAGGAATCTTCTTTTTTTTTCCCCACAATTATTTGCACTCGTTGTATAACTTCCAAGTAAATAATATGCTGTAAAAATGTGGCATATTTTTCACTGATATTTTTAGGCTGCTCTTTCTTCGGCCCAAGGATTTTACCATTTCAAGGGGAAATAGAATTCAAGATGCACCTTTGGTACACTTTTAAAATTTCAATTTAATTACACATTTGCACCTATTTATTATAGTGCATATTTTGGGATTCATTATCTGTAGATCAGACTTTATATCGCAATATAAAACTGAATTATAAGTGTTACCATCAACGCCATTTTTGTATAGTTACAAACTTCTAATTTCACGTTTTCAAGCCACAATGCATCACTAAACAAATCCAGGATCATCAGGACCAATATCCTCATTTATAATAATTTGAAAAGAGTTTAATGTGGATATGGCATTGCAGGGAAGGGTTAAAGAATGTGAAATATCATACAACCTTATTACCATGTTTCATACTACGTTAACCATGTGACACAGTGCCTCCCTCAATGGCATTTTTTATCCTAAGTTTCCTATTAGACATACAAGAAATAGAAAGGGTTTTTACATCCCTATTTCTGTAACCAGTTTTCGTTTATAAAGTTAAATACGAGTCTTTTGCATAATACATGTAGTTTTACAACTGCCACAGATTGAAATGCGTGCATAATTTTTTTTATTTAAGCCGGCGTTTAATGTATGCGTAAATATACTACCTATTTAATGCTGTTTGTGTTAATTAAACACATACGTGTATATGCATCGTTATATTTGAAAGGTATATCACACGAGCCTTAACGTTTAATTACAGGCTTATTTTTATCAAGCCCAGGCTCATTACCAAGTCATATTATGTAGTATACACCAATAGTTGTAGTCTTATAAAAGAGATTTTACTAGATTAAAAGGAAAGAAAATAATATTAACGTATATAAATGCAAGATGTTGAGTTTGCATTTTTCCCGAAACTAATATATTTATTATTGTTGTTATTTAGTTTTTCTATGTTTCATGAATGCTTTTTTTTTTTTTTGAAGAATTTAAAACTATACGACGATAACAAGTTTTGCATTTATCGGTTTTATCATTTTGCATTTTTTGAAGTTTCTATATTTTTCATGGAAACTTGTCGTGGTTGTAGATAGCGTATATACACTGTATATGAAAATTCTATATATGAAAAATACCAAGCTATGCGTCATGGAGGTTTTACATGGAAATGACTTTGTGGCATGGCCATAGATTAAACTGTATCTATATTGATTATGCAGCCAATGGGAGCAGAGATGAATCCCTCTAAATCACAAATGAGAGAAATGAGTTACACATTGGTGCAATCTAAAAAAATAATACATGTGTATCGTATAGAACTTTTGAAGAAAATCAACTGTTACACTTGTGGAACCTTTTGAAGTGATGTAGGCCTACATGTATACCTAAAGAAAAATTAAATTTATTGAACCCACATAAAGGTTCTATATATGCGTTTGGGAAATGTAAACTAGTACACCATGTTTATTTAGTGAATAAAGCCACCTTTTAATTTGAGATTAAATAGTGTAAATTTCTTTTGAAAAACTTTTAAACAGGATGTTGTGTCCTTCGACTTCCGTTTAGAACTGTGACAAATTTATAGTTATTTATTTGTAAATGCAATCGGGTAAATATTTGTTGTTTCGGAATTGGGTGGAAATCGTGATACCCAGGAGGTTCTACGTGTATATTTCCTTTGTGACTCATACAAATTTATACACAAGATAAATTTTCAATATCTACTATACATTCAGTAGATCACTCCATATTTTCAAGGCCTTCGACCACGTGTTCTTACAGAAAGCGCTTTTACAACCCTGTTATGATTTATAATCCACCTACATGTTGATAATAGGAAATAAGCAATTCAGAAATGGTTAGATTCGTGAGTTTTAAAAATGTGTATTACACAAGTTAACACTTTTGGGTCTATAATCACAATATACTTTTGACAATTGATTTGTTGTTACCAAAGCTATAAGATGTGCTATTTAGGAAACAAATAGCAGAAATCCAGCTACAAATCCTCAGAAAAGTTTACAGGTGTTCTGTTTACCGTTGGCTCCATTTTACAAACCAGTTTATTTAAACTTTGTTAACCGGCCTAACATGTACTTCATGATTCACTCGTTTTCTAATACCAACTTTTTTATTATTCCAGGAAGTGCAATGTCGTTTAGCCATGGCTTTGTCGCCATGTTGGCATGCTTTGGTTTATAAAAATGTTGCAAAATGTATAACCTGAATTGTTATATAGAACAACTTAGAATTACAAAATAAGGTTTTTCTTGTGATTATACACATACTGCACCATCGATTGAAAGTGATTTTCTTTTTGTTTGCTTACAGATACGTTTAGTTATAGTGTAAAAAGATTGAAATCTGCTGTTTGTTTGATAATTGGCATTTGAAAGACCGGATGCAAATGTGTGTACCAGCCGTATAGCGCAAAATCACTAGTCAAGCCTTGGCGATTGAAAAGGGTATACTAGGCTCCTTCATCCGGGTGCTATTAAGCACAAGCCGCAACGCTTTTATCGCATAATTAGATGCGCGCATGAACAGCGCATGCGCACATCTAATTACGCGGGAAAAGCGTTGCATCTTGTACTTAACAGCACTCGCGTGATAAAGCCTATTGTTTGATGGATTTATAGGAGTGAAATAAATGAAATCTTGTTATTGGGGTTCTGCTATGTTTATAACATGTAAACACAAATTTTATCATATCAAAAAAGGACCCTACAGGGTACATCAGAAGATGAATCATTTATGGTTGATCATACATTGTCAGGTATACTTAAAACATAAATTCATGTACGATAACTGGAACAACATCAAGTCTGTTGCACCCTGGATGTTCACTTTTCTGTATTTTTATCACTTGACTCGGTTGTACATTTTTCTCAGTCCAAATGGTAAGACCAAACTTTACTTCTTGTACAAAACTGTTTGTTTATTTTTCGAAGTTTCTGTTAAACTCGATACATGTAGTAAGAATTTTACGGATTGATAAAACAGAGTTATTTTCGTTTGAATTCTTGGAGATCGGATTGTATTGAAGTACTTTTGTACAGCAAGATTGTGATTGCATAATACTATTTTTTCTGTCCATTTCAACCGAAAGAATAATAAAGTATAACGCATATTTCACTTGTTCTTTATTATAGATTTTATACAGCAACGTCCTGGAGTCACTACAATGCCAATATCTGAAATGTCACGAATATTGATAAAATTGTTTCATACATGAATCATCCCAATAAAAACTTGGAAAATGTTCTAACGGGATTTTTTTATTTAACCTTGCATGGGTTTATTCGTATCAGAAGTGCAACGTTGGTCATTCAACCTTAGCTCTACATTCAAAGTTGTTGGAGGTGAGTCTTTGTTGTTAATTCACCTGTCGTCATCGTGGACAAACCTGTTTTTTACTTTCAATTTTTAAGTTTTATTTCCGGTAATTCTCATTGTCAAATATAGACATTTCGACGCATTTGATTTTGATAAAAGAGTGACACATGTTTCTGTGTCCCACCTTGAACCATGCCTTGGTGGACAACCCTGCAATATTGCTAAATGTCGATGACCTTCCGGCCTTTTAGTTATCACTCGTACAACGCACAAAATGACCTAGAACTTCAACTTGACCCCCATTCCTTTATGAACTCGTTAAAAAGTCATTCATTCTCGGCCATTCGGTTAAGTAGATCATAGATCCCTATCACCAAGTTTAATACGAGTTTCCCGTGTGCCTGGTCAACGGTAGTTATTTTTTTTAAACAAATATTTATAGAATTTTTTAATCTTATTTAGTGGGTTTGTCATTATTGCCTCGTGACCATTTACCTATACGTGTGATATCGTTGATTCAGTGACGACTGAACCAACTGGAGTTATACATAATGTAGTTTATTTGTGTAAAATAGTCGTGTTAATACAATATTGATGAATAAACCAAGTTATAAACCCTGCCAATTATTGAATGGGAAATCCCTAATTCAGGCCTAACCTTTTAAAAAGTTACACATTATGGATTGTGGTTATTTGAGATGCATTGAGACTATAGATTTTGCTGTGTGCAAATTAAGTGAATTGAAAATGCATAGATTATGCATTATTATATTGTATTTGCTTCCGTTGTTCAATGTTTCAATAATTTAAATAGCCCTGGCTGTCGAAGCGTCATATTATTACATTGGTGAAGCTTTGAAAAAAATTCAAGTCAATAATAAAGCCAATACATGTATTATTTTAGACAAATCCTATTATATTTTTTGTGTGAAAATTATTAATTAGAAAATAATACTAAGCAAAGTAATAAAATAACTACTCCATGAAAGTCCTTATATAATTTTTCTTTATTATGTAATGTTTTATTGTTTGAATATTTTTTTCCCTTTCATTAACTAAATTCCTGTTTTAATTCGCTTATACATGTAGGCTTGAGTTTTTCGAGCCATCATATGAGGGCGAGTGTTTATGGGCGACCTTTTCCAGTCTAAATCGCCATCTATCCGGTAAAGCGATTTAGCTAAAGCGCCGTATAGAATTCAAATACCCAAATCAAGCCTTGACCCAAATTCTACCATACTGTGTTTAAAGTCATTTGCAAAAGCGCCGTATCTTCTCTATATTTTTGTTGCAAATTTTTCTTGACAGCGCAGTTTCCATTGGTTCCAGGTGCAGCAACTCGTGCCGAGCGAGAGCAGTAGGCCATCCGAGGTGAGCTGATCAAAAGCTTTATTGCGGGCGACGTTTTGTTATTGTTCGGTTGTTTTGCAATCAGTTTTTCAAGGTACGTATCATCCTTTTTATAATGATTTATGTAATTAACCTAACAGTTATAACCATTTAACTGTTAAAGTACCACACGCGCTCAAGGAGTCTAGGCTTTGTTTTAAGCCTCGTTTAAGATCCCGGAAATTCCAGATCTTGAGCTACCTTGATTAAAAAAAAAAAAGAACAACATAAAAAACATGACTATGCAGATACACGTAATCAAAAACGACTTTTTAATGATGGTATATACGTTTTTTGGTTTTGTACTTTTATCTAACTGACTATACCATCTCTTTCTGGATTCAAATTTAAGCCTTTTTTGTCTATGGAGGTCGTTCACGTTATCTGGTCAAAATAACCTGTTTTTTATGTTGACCTTTGCATTATCAACAGCTGGTTTAAGAATACAAACTTTGTTAAATGTATTCGTAATAATGCTACCTTAATACATCTACCCTTTAAAATGACTGTTAATCACATTTTTTGGACGATACATAGACATATGTGCATAGATTCAATAAATAGTTTGAAAGCTATGAAAGCTAGTAAATTACGTAAAGTGTGCAACGTCACAATCTAGTAACATATTGCCCTTCGATGTCATAATTTCAAGTGTTGGGTTTTTGACCTTTAATTCAATGCATTACATGTATTCATCCCAAGCGTTGCAGTATGCATTTACTACCATTAAATTTATTCTGAGATAACTTTAGCAAAGGCATTTGTGAAAGCTGTCCAATTTTAGGCTTCGTTGGTGTGATCTGCCATTGCAACTTGGTTTATTTACCAAACAAAATGTTGTGCTATGACTCATTATTTAATTGCTTCCGTTGAACTGAATCATTGTTTTTTGAATAGCAGGTTTTACTAAGCGAAAATGGCTCGTGGACACCAGAAGGCGCAATCACAGGAGAAAAATAAGAAAAAACAAGCGGAATTAAAGAAATCACAATCTCATGACCAGAAGGCTGCAGCTCAGAAAGCACTTACATTTTCTTGTGCTGTTTGCAAGGTAAATTTGTTCTGCTTATTTTTCAAAAATTAGCAGTCAGTGACCTGTTTTGTTTTTTCATAAAACTGATGAGTAAGTCCTTTTCAATTGACTAAAAATTGGTTTTATTTGAATGGTGACAGCTCATATGACGCCACGTGTAATTTTCTTTAGTGTACTCCGTGATAATATTGTATATTAGAGCGTGGTTGATTCTCAAGTTCTAATTCTAAGAAGGAAAAAAAACTGGTTTGAACTGACCTAGTTTATGCAGAAACTACTTTTTATACTTCTTTTAACTCTTTTCATCAGAGGACATTAACATCACCCATTATCAAATAAAGTTCATGGTAACCATCCATGGAATTAATTTAATTCAAATTCCAATTTTTTGAAATGCTTTTATTTATATTCAGGCACAAATGCCAGACCCAAAAACGTACAGGCAACATTATGAAAACAAACATCCTAAGCAAACTCTGCCCCCCGAATTGGAGGGCGTTGCAGCTTAAATATGGTAGGTAACATGAATTAAACTATATCATATTAGTTATTATTTGGGAAAACCATTAGCGTACGAGGTCTGTCAATAATTGAAAGTTTTGTCTTTTGGCAGCATTATAGATCAAAAGTGCACATAAAGTTGAAGAGTAAGAACATGTAATATCACAAAGGATGAAAAAAAAATTGAACAATTCCTTGGATAGCTTGGCAGCAACAAAATTCTTGCCTTTGCAAACCCGTGTCAGCTGTCAACAGTTTAATTTGTGAAAGTTTTATGGGGACGTCCATCAGAATGGCCATAGCTTCTGCTGCATATTCAGGGATTTTTCCACAAGAAGACAGATTCCTCCTTCCACTAAATGTGTCCTTTTCAAATAGCAATGTTTTCATGTACATTTTATTTTTATTTCTGTCATCAACTACACCTTGACATGCAACGTACAAAGAATGCAAAAGAATACCTGTTTATGATAATGTTTGATGAGCATTGATTTGTTCTTTTTTAGGGTGATCTTTATTTAATGCTACATGCATAGAATCTGTTGGTGAAGCCAGTGGTCAAGCAGTATATACATGCCAATACTTGGTTATTAAAACGTTCAAAGAAATTTGTTTGACTCACATTTAATCTGTTGATTATCACAAAAAATACTGCTTTCGGTGTGTTCTCTTCTTTGATGACCTATGGTTTTGGCATCATTTTACCCAATATAGCACACGAATCGGGGTCCAAAATAACAGCCATTACTCTTAATATAATTCACGTTACATAGATTACTTAGTTTTTTTTTTTTACTTTTAACATAAATATTGATGCCCAATCAAATACCTTCAGGCCCATTATGTTTTATTTATACTTGATGTAGTGAATTTATTTTTTTGTAATATTCTGTGGTATGGCATATAGAGATTAGTTGATATAGATACAGGGTCTGAGTAAAAATTGCAGTATCTATGCAAGTTTAGTTAGTTTTAATTATCAATTTAATGTAACTGATGAAAATACCTCGAAATCGGAAATATATGTATGTTTTCCTGCCTAAACGTACTACTTTTAATCTTAATTAAAATTTTGGTTATCTGTGAATGTAAAAATTTTCTCTGAATGCCCTTTGTTATAAAAGACATAAAACCGAAAGCCTATTTTGTTACTTGCTTGCCAGACAACAACATGACGCGTTTACGAATTGTCACGCTAATTTTTCAATTCGATACGGTGCCTATTCAGTTGTCACCGGATCAGTTTTACTATTAATTAATTCCATGTATATATCCGGAGTCTTAGTTTGGCGTCCTATTCATAAACGGTTGCTATTGGCGACGATAATAAGCGGAACGTTTTGAATCTGTGAACATTAACTGGGGATTTTCAGTGCGTTACCTCGAGGTGCACAACCTAGCTTTGAAATATATTTGTGTTTGCATTATAAGTTTCACGTATTGAATTCGAAGTCTGCTTTGTTATTACGCTTTTACGTTGTTTTTGTGCAGCACCAGCGAAAGGTGATTACAAGCTAATGAGTGCACATAGGCGAATGCGAGCATACATGGACAAGCATAGAGTTGGAGCTTTATTCGAGGTATATTTTCAACAAAAAGTTTCTGACAATTTATAGATTATTGTAATCGTTTGAAATTATTTTTAGGATTTGATGTCAAAACTGGTTTCCGAAATGCCTAGCGAACCTGTACCTTTTCTTATCCGTGTACTTCAACAGAAACTTTGTCAAGTTGTGCCTCAAGTAAGCTAAATTAATTTACGAATATTTATATATTAAAAATTAATTATTTTTTATGGTTAAATTATGCTAGGGCATTGTTTTCTCTGTGCTAATTTATAAACAATGCATGCTTTATGAAAGATTAGATAATAAGAAATAATGACAAATTTTTATAAATGTCATTTGCAGACTGTAATGACCATTCCCAGATTAAGACACAGCCTCGGAGATTTAGGCAAGTTTTTTTATTTTATTTTAGCAAGGATTAATTAAGGTTAATTAACTATTAAAATTTTAATTATCGTGTTATATTAGCATTAGCAATAGATGTTGAAAAGGTACCAGTACATAAAAAGCCATCCTCTGCATTAGTGAGGCGTAGCAGACCATCTACTCCTTCGGTATCGGTGCCACATCCACCTCCGAGAAAAACGGTTACTCTCAATTGTCCTAAAGAAAAGAGGATGGATGCAGAAAAGACCGGTAATGCTAGTTTACTAAAACACTGGGCGTCACATATTATACCCAAAATCCTAATTCGAAAGTACACGTGTTTTTTTAGAATTCAAATCTTGGCCAGAAAGTTACTGCCCTACTGTTAATTCCCATCGGAATGATAAAAATACATTTGAAGTTTCCCAGAATGATGTTAATTCCACTTCACAGTATGCGAAAGCAAGTTCAGAGACTCCTACTTATAACGTGAGTTTTACTAGCCGTAATTGCCCACTTTTGTTTCTTTTATTAATTGTATTTTGTTCTAAGAAAAAATTGTATCAAACTGGTGGGTACAATGGTCCTATTCTCCCTGGTCAAGTTTTTGACGAGGATCCTTTGGAAGATGAATTAATCGATTTTGGGCCCAAAAGAACACTTAATAAAATAAAGCTGAATAATTTTGATAAAGCAAAGAAGAACAGGTATATGTTGGCTTAAATACTTGACTTAAAAAATACTGTTTATGGTTTTTATGATTGACATTATATTTTTATTACTAAAGCACCAATGGAATTAATGCTTATCCTGGAAATAAAGTTGTCTCGAGCAAGGCATCGAGCATGGCTTATTCCAGAAAGGATAATTTCACGAACAAGCGAATGGATTTCTTCGGAACAATTGAAATGTTTGGTAGGTTATTAAGTTTTTAAAGGTTTATTGACTCTTGACTGCATATTTTCATTTCAAATCACAATTTAGAAAACGACAACTTTAATTTTCCGCATGATAGTTTGTACAAGAAATGTAAAAAAACGATCGCTTGACTTATGCCTATTTTTGACATAATTCTGGCAATGTAATGGCAGTGATGAAAGAATGACAAGTTTCATGTCATATATTGCTAATTATATGAGACAAGTTTTAAAAGCAAAGTTTTCATTGGCATGAGATGCCAAATAATTTTTTTGAAATATTTGGCAAGCATTTTACTCTGTCCACTTTGCCGGATTTCGTAACTGTTAAAAAAATGTAAATGAATTTGTGATTGTTGATTTTTAGAAGATCCCGAGGATTTGCTGAACGAAGGAATTTATATTAGACAAGGAACTGGATTCAAAGTAAGATTTCATTGATGAACTTCGACTTTTCGTACTCGCCACTTAGAATTTAACGTATTAAATGTTAGGTTAGCAATAGTGAGTTCTATAATAATGAGCAGAACGGACGACGGGAATCGATGCATTTTAATATATGCTCCGTTTGCACTAAAATGTCAAAATATGACGATTATTTTGAAGGTAAGGGATTATCATTTCATTATTTTAACCAGTTTTTCCCTGTTTTATAATTACTATTTTAATCATATCGTTCAGACGGTCTGTCAGGTACAGATGACAACTTTAAGATCAATTCCCCAGTTCCTGAAAAGGTTAATATTATTTCCTCAAATCTGAACATTTATGTGTTCAATGAATATATGTTGATCATATTAATTTTTGTTTTTGTCCAGAACATACAAGGGCATTCATTTCAAATTCATACCTCTACAACTAGCGAGTCAGGTTTTTATTTTTCCAATGATTAATCAATGCCTCCAATATCAAACATATTCATTATACAAATAAATACATATTATTCATATTCATTAATTCCTTAACCATTAAACAGTTTCTCCAAAACCTGCGAATAAAGTATTACCCGTGATGCCGTCTGTTACTAATGTTTTTCGAGCAAACACTAAATCCCCCAAGTGAGTCTATAAACCCGTACTTTAAAATTGCTTCTTTTACGTTTATTTCGTCTCTTAATTTGTATTTTGTGGGAATTTCAAGCAGTTTAGGTGTCTTGGACACCGAACGCACGGCATCGAATGAGGACTTATTTTCAACAACCCGCAGTTTGCCTTTACCTCTCACGCCTGTTGATAAGGTATGAGGAAATTATCATGTTTTTTTTCGTTTTTACAATACATGTAAGTAAATGAGTTATTTTATTAGGTTACATTAGAATGGTGCACGCCATCCCTGGAAGCAATACATGCTTGTGCGAATGGATGGGATGTAATAAGATCCCAAGATTCGGATATCTTTTAAAGTTAGCAACTTTGAAATTTCACATGCTTTAGCCGAGTATATTCTAGCTGTAATTTCTATATGCAATATCTTAATTCACTTTTGCAAACATTTGATAAAATTGACAACATTATACATTTTTATAATGAAATGTTCAGATTAAATATGAATGTCATTTTTATCAGAAACATGAATGCTGCTAATCATAATTAAGTTATGGTTATTACATTATATATTTTAAATTGCATGCATGCATAATTTGAGAATGCATTTGTATACATAGTCATTGAAATCGTATTAGATTCCTTATAGCCTGTAATCTTCAATTTTTAACTTTTTATCAGTCAATATTATAATTAATAAATTTGAATGCCATTTATACTGCAGATACTGTAATTCATTATATTTGTTTTTAAATTATTTTTGCCGAATTTCAGAATTTAATATTATAAAATACACCGAGCAAGGCAGTTTCCATCATTAATTTACAGAAAAATTCCACACATGTCTAACCTAACCTACAGTAATTCGAACCTAATTTAAGCTGATCTGATCTAACCTAACCTAACTTTATTAACTATAAACATGGTCTAATTAAATACCATTGGAAACAATTGAAAAATTCTATTGGTTTTATCATATGAGTTTCTATCATATATTCTGCATTGCATTTTTATTGATTTTTATTAGCTGGATCTTGACAATAAATTAAACAAGTTCAAACCAATAGAATTTTTTTATGATCATATTGTCAACAATAGAATTTAACCTGCAATGGGTCGATCAATTAACATAAAGAAATTTGACAATGAATTGTGAAATATTCAAATGTGAAAAGTTTTAATCACTGTGTGAAAATTGCATGTTAAATTCGTGTACATTTCTTTTAAGTTTTTGCAAAAAAGCTGACGTTTCCAAAGTTCTGGATAACAAAAAAGTTTGTTGTCAGTTTTAAGGGGGCGATCACAATGGTTAAGATGGGGCCGAATTTCGAGCTGTTGTTTTTCCCTTTTGTTTTTAAAATTTTTTGAAAATTTAAAAAAAAAAATCCTTTAAAAAATACTTGTGGTTCAATTGGTATCTAATTTTCTTAACTCTAAAGTGTTTTTTGCCAATTTTTAAACATTTAACGTTGAACAAAGTTTCTACCAATATATCCTAAGCATTAGTTCACATATTTGAACAAATTTAAGTTTTTACCAATTTCCTGTGGGTGGAAGTAATTACACAAAGTCATTTCATTGAAATATATCATGAATTATTCATTTTCGCTTATTTTTCTTACTAAAATTAATCTTTCATACATTTTATTACTTTTATTATTTTATTGCAGCATCTCACTCGTAACACACGTAAAATTAAATTAATCCTTAAAACTTACAGCCTTCGCCACCTGGTGGCGCTATTTGCACGTTGCGCATGCGCAGTACATTTGGGAAAACTCGTCCATTCCGCGTAAAACGCGTAAAGGCCCATTCACAATTGCCAAAAATATCGCCGCGACGCGCCGCTCGCACTGATTGCGCATGTGCATCCGGATATGGGCAGCGCTTAATGACCTCGAACGGGCTGCCGCACATGGTTACGGCAAAGTTAAAAGCTGGTCAACTTTGCCTCTATTGGGCATTTTTTCCAACGTTTGCAATGACATCGCAAAATTCGGAAAATTCTAAAATGTATATCTGTGTACAGAAAAACAACTATTCCTAAAACAAAACAGAAAAT
>JAQGCC010003248.1:0-15850 GCA_034698905.1 Xestoiulus laeticollis
ATACCTGGTCGACCCGTCGAAGAACCGCCGGACGAGACCACCGAACGGAGAGCAGACTTTTGCAGATTTACTTATGTCAAAAGCAACGCCTCGTGTAACCACGACCGAACCGGCAAATAAATTTAGTTTTACTTTATCATCAAATTGGTGTGCTGTCTTACATAAAATCCCTGTATATATTTAAGAATTGATTGCCAGTGGCGGGGTCACGGAATGGCACATCGATACATGATTAAGGGACTTTACTAACTGTGGCTACGAAACAGAAAACAGTTTATACGAACAAAACAAACAAACAAAGAAGAGATAAAAAAAACAGATGTTAAAAAAAGCCATAGCCTATACCACCCATACAAAAGAAATCTCACAGAATTCTGCAGAATTTCTCCCGGCTATCGATCGTCTGTAGAATTATGGTGACTTTTTCTGTATCAATTATGTTGCATTTCTGCATAAATTAAAATTGCTAAATTAAAAATAAATCGTTAGAGGAATTCTTATAACTTGCACGTTGGCATTATGTGACCTTATACAACAGTATAATGGTATTTGCATAATGTATATTAAAATTTACTGCAAGAAAGGAAAGTGCAGCAGACACCTTTCATCATGTAAATTTCTGCATATGTATCTCTGCAAGAAATTCTGCAGAATTATGGTGGAAAGTTGTATCCCACACACTAAAATCGTTGGGTTAAAATTCAACCAAATATTGAGTGGGATACCCAATGTTGGTATTTCCATATAACACTCAATATTGAGTTGAATTTTAACCCAACGTTTTAAGAATTCTGCATAATAGTTTCTGCAGAAAATTCACTGTGGCATTTTTCTGCTCACTTTCTGTTCATTACTTTTGTATGGGGCATGGGCAGCAACCTTATAACTTATTAAGGAGAATGGCAGCGGGAAATTTATCACAGATGATTAAGAAGCATGATCAGGGATAAGATGTATGAAAAGTAGCTGCATGCGTGGTAAATCCATTGTTAGACGAGTGTTATTTGATAAATAATACAGATAATAATCTAGACATGATGTGCAACTTCTTGTATATTATTATTATAGGGCACATTTTAGTGCTACATGCAGGAATTCGTGATGAAGAAGCAATATTTATATATGCACGTGTACATGTCAGGAATATGAAATTTAATCATTCAATCCTATATATATAGCAAAACCATGTCAAACAAATGTTAAGATTTAAAACGTAAAACAGCCTATGTTGGATGCGAAACACCAAAACCATAATTTCCATCTTTTAGACTAGCATATGCGTATACAGCTGCAAACTCGCAGCTTTTTTAAAAAAAAAATTAAACTAAAAAAGCGTCCTAACTTGTAGCCTATACCACTTTTATTATATAAAAACCATCAAGCTAAGTTTTCATTATAATTCTCCTGAGTATATTAATCTTTCATTCTGTAAAACTTAAAGCTTGTGCTTTGTCATTCACGCTTGTGCACTGCGTACTTGATGGAATTTCTAGTTTGGGGGCGTTGAATGCAACGAATTAGGTCGTAAATCGCAAAATAATATATTTTGAGAAAAAATTACGTCTTTTGCTAATTCCTCTATTACACATATCGCAAACTAGCTATATCAATGCGTTCAAAGTACAACAGAACCCCTCTTAGCTAATAAAATCACGCAGATTAAAATATTAGCTAGTAGAGGTTATTATGTAAGAGGGGGTTATCTTTTTGAAGTTTTTAATGATAAGATTCTTCAATATATATGAAAAAAATGCATCTAATTGTTGTACTCACACTGTACCAGCTAATTTGTCCGATCCAATCCTTATTTTTTCATAATGGAATAACCTATGCAGTTCATGCTGCAGGAAGTGAGTCATCCAACAGGGGAAATTCCCTTGATAGTGCATGTACTCCTCTAACTTCATTGCTTCTTGTGCGTGTGTTACTTGGAAACAGAGCACACATTGTCATGCAGGCAGTACACTTGATAAATGGATCATCTAGCAATGGTTCACACAATACAGAATGCGCTGTGGCCTAGCAGAATAACGAAAAACATATTGCGGAGAACTTTAGACAGTAGTTTTTTCAACATTCGAAACGCTGCATTTTAGATCCATTCTATTCCATGTTCTACGCTGTTTTTACCCTTACGTTATTACAATCAAGTTTACAAAGATGTAATTAGTACGCTTAAAACTTTTAAATCTGTACTTAAATGTTAAAATCAATCACGTAAATTTGTAAACCGTACTTTATTTGAAATAACAGTATACGCCAGATCAGAAGCATGTTTCAATAAATGTAACATCTGAGATTTATTTCAAACATGTTTTGAATTAATTTTGGCAGTTTACGCACATTTTGTAAAGTTAGGCTACAGAAAAAGAAGTCACACACAATTTTCAAAGTTGAGTTTAATTCCTTGAATTATACTGCAGGTATACCGCTGTGTTATATGCAAATATATCACTAATTTTATTAATTGCTAAAACTCCTAAGAGTGTTTGTGTTTGTTTGTATTCTCTAAAGACCGACTAAATTATCGAGAATTATTTTCGCAAACTCAACAAAAGCGTTTTCATTAACTGGTTTTACTGGTAAGGTTAATTGAATAAGCTTTAAAGAGAAAGAGCACATGCATTTGCGTTACTTAGTGAAAGAAAAATGAGACTGCAGTCATTTTGATTATTTAACTCCCTATATGACATGTTTTTAAAGTGGAAAGTTGAGTTCATGTGGTAATAATTTTGTTGTTGGTCTGTCATTGTCAATCTTCAGTAGTTGCTCGTTCCTTTGATTGCATGGCTCAGAAATAGCCAACTTATTTTAAATTGAAGAAATAGACCTTTTTGTATGAAACTAAGGCTATAAAGTGTAACACGTACGTACATGTAGCGTATACTATTTACTATTTAATTGTCTCGCAAATGTTTAATTAATTATTCAGTTTGTCATCTTCATGTATTTGAACACCACTTTAAGGCACACACCCCAAAATTTTGCATTTTTCAGCATTCGACAATATGAACTTCGAGGAGGCAGTCGATCGTGTTATGAGCACGAATAATAAATAAAAAATGTTAAAGAAAATGTTATTCATTTAAAAAATATATTACTCATTTGTTGATAATGCCAGGTTTGGCCATATATTGAAACATGATTGCCCAAATCCATAAAATACGTACATAAATGGACTTTGTTAGGTATATATGGCTATATATGTAGGCATGCATATATAGCCAAATCCATATAAATCATACACGGACAATTTGGATCCGTTTTGGACATACATGGAACCATGTATGCCATATATTCGACATACATTTACATACATATGGCCATATATAATTTTTCTACCCAGGAGAATTCATTTCTTGATAGAAATTCATCAAATGAGCTATAAACGAAATTTTACATTATTTGCCCCAATATATATGTAAAAGTCTATGATAGAATTATGATAGGATAAGATTTCCATTGTTATTTCAATGGAATACATGAATGCCACAAAAGAATACCTAATCACATTTAAAAAATAATAATGAGGTATACGGCATATGTATATTTAATATTGCTTGAGGATAGTTATGATCTTGTGGATGTTATGATAAGGATACTAGGAAATTTAATAAACATGAAATAAAAGTAGTTGGAAGCATTATTTTGTGAAGACCTAGATCCTGATCATGACCATTATCATGCAGATATTTCTATGAGAAAACTTAAATACACTATATTTTACTCCTGATTTGAAACTGCATCTTCCTTAAAGCCAAAGATGAAATGCATCGGTTTGCATAATATCCTCAAGGAAATATGCATGGTTCTGTTTATAACGTCCCTGAGGGGGTAGGGGGGTTCAAACGACCATTGTTCGGCTATGGCTTTATTTTTGCTATATATGCATCAAAATAATTTGTTATACATAATTTGTAATGAATTTTTAGTTTGATGCTATTATATCGTATTGATCTAAAATGACAAGAAATAACATGATGTTGTTTGCTAATGGCTAACACTATACATGTGGCCATTGAAACAGAGATTCTCGGTACAGTGAAACCTGCGAATAAGAGACCTCCACGTAGCTAGCGTACTACCTGGGAGTAGCGAACCCTCGTAGTTGGCACGGATCGATTTTATAGTACCTCTGTATAGCGTATTTCCTGCGAAACGGAACTTGCGCACCTGTGAAGAGCGTACGTATATACGTCAAAGCATACAACAATGTAATTTCAACCAATGGTAAATCCCAAAATGAGGGCGATAAATGTAAAATAAAATACATTAGCATAGTGAATGCATGTTTACCATTTAGAAAATACATGGATGTACACCCAATTTAAAAGCTAAAAATGAGTGTATATTTGTTTTCTATAGATGTATTTTTCGGTTTTGTTTATATTAAAAACCATTTAAAATTGCCACATTGTTTACTTATTTGTTTACATTGTTTACTTTACCATTGTACTACGTAGGGCGAGCGCCATTATCTGCCCCTGTACGTCGGCAAACCATGCATACATGCGTGTTTGCAGTGATTGCCCCATATGTATGGGGAGAGCACAAAATTGAATATATTGGGACCCTTTGGACTAAATTTGGAGGTCCTAGTTCGAAATACAATAAAACCTGCTAATAAGAGCCCTCCATATAGCGTACTACCTGAGTGTAGTGCACTCTTGCAGTCGGCACGGATCGATTCCATAAAACAAACTACCTCTATATAGCGTATTACCAGCGAAACGCGACATGCGCACTGGTTTATTGAAACAAAATCGCAATTTTACCTGCGTAGAGCGTACGCCAAAGCATGCAACAATAAAATTTCACCCACTGGGAAATCCTAAAATGAGGGCGATAAATGACAAATAAAATACATTAGAATAGTGAATGCATGTTTACCATTTAGAAAAGGTATTTAGATACATGCATGTACACCAAATATAAAGTAAAAATGGCCACACATACATAGATTCAGTTGAGCGTATATTTGCTTTATATATGTATTTTTCGATTTTGTATATATGTTCAAAAGCATTTAAAATTGCAACATATATATTTGTGCATCTTCATTGGGATAATAATATCTGATTCATTATGGTCATCACTTTAGCTGAACCTTCATATAGCACATCCCTCCAAGTAGCAATGGGATGTGCTATTCACAGGTTTCACTGTATGCTATTCTGCAAATGCGCTACACTGAACCAAACAACCCGAGTGTTAGGAATGATGTCATACGTTTTCGGGTAGGTGCATGATGAGTGGACGGTATGCCCGCCCAATACATGGATAGAGCGATCAACAATGCATAATGTGTGGACGGTCTTTCGTCAATTCGGGAAAGCACAGCGATATGCCCGTGGCTACGAAATCCGTGTAGACATTTGTCCCATACAAAGGGAGCTCGGTCACAAGGGAACATAAGCACCCCCTACCATACTTTACGCAGGCACAGTATTACGACGCAGGGTGCACATATGGGAACCTATTGCACCGCATCATGGAGCGGACAATTTTGCAAACATCATTCAACGGGTGCGTGACCGCACCATAAAAAGTTGGATCGTTCCGCTCCGCTAATATAAGGACGTTGTTTTTTTATAAAAATCCTACCGTGTTTGGTCCTATAACGTGTCGAATAACTGAGACTGTGTTGTTTGCAACCAAACTTGTTAATTTGTTGACTGCATGATCTGTTTCAATAAAATAGACCTCATGTATGAAAATTCTAGAGTGGAGCAACATTGTCGAAAGTAATCATTGCTGCAGGATCTTCTGCCGAGATCATTCTCAACTCTTTGCTGACATCACTTTCGTCTTGAGGGTTTATACAATTTGTCTCAAAGCCACATTTGGTAGGCCTATAAACGATGATTAAAAGTTCATGTTCCGTTTTCCTATACATCTATTGGGATTTTGAAGGGAGTGCCTCATGCATTACATGTATGCAATTTTATATCCCTGTGAGCTCATGTTTCCTTTGCAAAAAAAAAAAAAAAAAAGAAAAATCAAAGCATGTTCTCAACAAAAAAAACTCTTGAATAGCACATATTATATTCCAATGTACTTGAAGAAATAGATTTTTTATAAAGGCATCTACATGTACATGTCAGATCATGATGCATCTATGTGATTTCATTCCGCATTTCAATAGGGATTAGTTTTTCCCGGTTGGTTTCACGCTGTTATAGACTTTTTATGTTGACGGAGATTGCCCTCTGTTTGAATATGTTATATCAGTTAAGTTTACTTAGTATATATCAGACTATCAGTGCATACCTATACTATAGGAATAACCGTTTTAATACTGTTCAGTTAAACTAGCAAAAACCGAATTATTTTCGCGCCATTTACAATAGGAAATTGATCAAAACATCATAGTAGGTCCCCATCTAGACAAGGCTGTTAGCCCTGTAGTTTCAAGTGTTTCCAATTGAAAGTTTTTGTGTTATACTAAAAAACGTGTTTTTGGCACCTCAAAGTGACCTTCAAAATTGGTAAATTATGCTTTCTGGATAATAGACATGTAAATAGAATTAAAGGTAAAATCTTTACATGCAGATAAACATATATTTTAACAATATAATACAGTTATAATTTTTGTAAAATTACTGCAAAGTATTAGGGCTAAGAAACTTTTTTTTTAAAAAAATTGAACATGTGGGGCAAGTGGTCACAAAACATAAGGAGCATGTTGTCATCAAGTGAGAACTCCATTCTCACAGGGGAATATTAAATGTTGCAGACAAAAATAATCTAACATGCATTTTCTAATGAATTTTGGTCACTGAATACAAAAATGAAGTCAACATTTTAAAATCACACATAATTAAAAAGATATTGACTAAAATTATGGCAAACTTCAGAAGTCGTATTTTCATGGTTTTGAGCTAAAATATCTGATGAGAGTGTAATTTTTGATCTCACAAAGCTGATGGCTACAATTGTAGTCGGTATGAAAATACATATTATATTCACTGACTCTATTAACATGCCATGACAACCTGCCATGGTATCAGGGCAAGTTGCCACAAATTCCGAGTGAATTTAAAGCACGAATAACAACCTTAAAATTAAACAAATGAAAAAATAAAAAATAGGATTGGGTTATCCAAGAGTTGCTTTATTACCGGTTAATTTCGGTTTTCACTAAATGTGTTTAATATTGAAATTAAAAATGAATATATTTTTTGTGACAACTAACTTCGGTCTCCCCTACCTATAAGTTTTAGTTGTTTAGTTGACGGAGGCAGGAGTGGCCTCATATTTTATTATAAACACATAGAGAGAGAGAAAACCCCAAATTATAGAAAGGAAACTACATTACAGCACTATACGCGTGTAATTAGGATGCTCTCTGTATGGGGTCGTTAGGCCACTATTTGTTTCGACCTAAATGGTAAATTCGCAGTTTCTCGAATCAGGAAATGGAAACAAAAGAAATGCGGAAAGTGCTGCAGTACTTATATATAATTGTCCGATTAATCCTCGTTATTTTCATCACTGTGGTTTCTTTTTTCCCTGTGTTAGTTCAATTTCAATTAGTTTTAAGTGATGCTCACATATATAATGTTGCACCCAACAGAAAACAAGCCAATATAGCAAGAAACAAATTAGGGGCACTCAAAAAGATGGCAAACATTTCACACTTGTGCTCAGATAGCCTTTCGGCAATGTCCTCAACAAAATTAGAAATAAATTGGCAACAATTGGCCAATGAAACCTATATTGGACTGATAGTGGTCCAAGCTTACTAGGCAATAGGCCTACTTGGCCAATATAATATAATGGCCCAATTTATTTGCCATTATTGGATCAGTTACATATAGTGATAGCATAAGAGGACCAATATTGAACCTAAATCTATTCCCAGTATAGGTCTATTTATTGTAATCCATTATTGTCACTTATGGCCAAATGTTAACACTGCAATATTGTGCCAATATTGAAAAATGTGTTTTGCCTATAATTGGCTAATATTGAGTGCTTCTTGGGAACCTATAGGTAAGGCACTTGTTTTTTAATTCAAACTTAGGTTTGGTATATGACAAGCCGATTATAAAAAAACAAAATGATAAAAAATTCTGTGGTGAATTAAAAAACAAGTACCAAAACTTATCTTAGCTCGACTAAGTTTCCACACCGCGAGAGTATACCTACATACATATATAAATGTACTGACGATCAGAAACTTATTGCTTTTTAACCACATTTGGCTAAGTTTCACAGAATATCAGAAGCTCAACTAGCGACTTGATAATAATAAACTACAATCAACATATACGTGTACATGAGGGTAATTGTTATAAGGATGAGTTGTCAACCATGAAGTAGTCGGAGAGATTCTCTTTATGTCGACTAAATCGAATCAAGCTTTCTTGGCCTGGAAAATTAAATTAACTCATGACATCCAATGATGCGAATGTAGTCGGCTAAATCACCATGTGCCATCAAACACATCGTGATTGCGACAGATTTAATGCCTCCAGATACCTATGCAAAAGGGCAATATTTTGATTTTGAATGTATTTAGGTAATCTTTACTGATTATATTACACATTCCCTTTGAAGTAAGTCTAAGAATGTTGCTCTGCTCGCATGCATATATGGATAGCAACTGATTAACCATAAAATTGAGTCATTCGAAATTTCTCAAATGCATTGCATTCACCTAGCTTTTATTCATAATTATCTAAACGTGTCAAACAAATGTTAATTACTGCCATCAACACATCTATTTTAGCTTATGAGGGTTGCATATCAGAATATGCCTTTTTTCTAAATTATTTTTTAATTTAATTTTGGAAACTGAGAGGAACACATGGAATGTACGAGGACCTATAGCATAAATATTCTATTATTTGTTTAAATTTTTTGTTTATGTAAATGTATATTCCATTTCATAGAAATATGTTTGCAAAGTTTGCCAGACCATCTACAATTATAAAGTTTAAAGACATATTTCCATGAAATGGAATATACATACATATAAACAAAATAAATGAACAAATAATAGAATATTAATGATAGGCCCTCGTACATTCCATTTGTTCCTAATAGTTTCCAAAATTAAAATAAGTGAACGAGGGCATCCAAGTAGTATGAAATTCCATTTCGGTTTCACCCTTCTTAAATGTTTACTCGCAAAATCGTCCATTAAGTAAAGATGGTCGAATTTTTTTTTTGGTATGAGGGCAATACAATGCCTTTTGACAGTCTGCTTGGCGGAGCACAAATTATGATTAGGAGTCATTGCAGTAGTTCACATAAGCTTCTGAAGTAGCTGCCAAAAACAGAGCTGTTTCCATGATACAATGATAGAGACATCAATGCAATGCAAAAGGAGCAAACACAAAATGACGGTAGTATGCAACAGCCATTCAGAAGGAAACACAATGAGATCATACTCCATTAAGCATCAAGTGTCTATATAGCTCCCTCTGTGCAACACTATTAATTTTTCATTTATCCATTTTAGCCTGTACCTTTTCTCCCTATTATGTGTTTTTTCTCTCATTAAAAACAGACAATGATGATATCTGAAATAAACAATAAGCTGATGTCCTTCAATAAAGTGCTTTTTATTAGCACTTTGATTCACTTTGGATTGCCCACTGCTCTCATTGGAGATGCTCTAAATTCAACAGGATTCTAAAAACAACTTTTCATGAGACGATTCACGTCACTGGTGATAGGAATTTATGAACACTTTGTCATAAATATTGTAAACGCTGACCAAAATGCGTCTGCGTCACCATTTTAGCACTAATTCTTGAAGATTTATTGGTGTAACATAAAATACTGCGTGCTGTTTAAAGTACTAAATTTAATTTGAAATGTGTATACAGCATTCTTGACATTCATTTTTTATTTAAGAAAGTACTTTAAATGCAAAATAAGAAACATATATATACATAGAAAGTATGACATGTATACTAAGATATATATCTATTACATTTGTTTATTAAATATTACGCTTAACAATATCACAATGTGTTGCATAAATGAAATAAAAAAGTAAGGAGAGGGTAAAGAATTGTTTCTAAAAACAAAACCATTATAAACTTTGTAAAATATCACTACAAAAACTCATTTCGTATTTCATATTTTGCGAGTGTTACGACAATATACATACATTGTATATGCAGAAACTTCGAGGCTGGATCTAATAATGCACGAATTGGCTCAAACACAAGCAAAATCCCTTCCCTTGAGAGTCATATGTCATCAGCTCCGGCTTCAAATCAAATCAAATGCCATACCTGTTGAATTAAAGGAATTTATTTTCAAGGATGATCAAAGAGCATACGTCATTACAGGGCTTTTAAATCCTCAACACGTACATAAATTGACCACATGTTCATATTAATAAGTTTATCACATCACACCGTGTTGTATTTGAATATAGACCTACAGTATTTAAATACTTTAAAGTGTATAATATATGCATAATATACAGCACATAATGTACTTGCGCATTTATGTGCTAACACTCTTGTTATTTAGTCATTAACATGATATTGCGATAGTTTATTGCACCAGTTACATTGTTACTTACACATTGTGATATCGTATTCCAGTGCACAAACAATATAGATAAATATTATCAAACACCATCAGCATAATCATCATCGTCATCATCATCATCATCATCATCATCATCATCATCAGCAGCAGAATCATTAGGTCCTAAGCAATTTGTCCGACGCCTCGTTACAATCAATATATCTCAAACGGAACCCCCACATAGGCAAACAAATGAAAAGAAAAAGCAAATAAAGAGCAAGAATCACAGTTGCTGACAAATACCATTAAAACTATCCCAACATTTGCATGGGAACGATTATATGTCGAAACCTGTGAATAGCGCACCCAATTGGGACCGAACCATGGGGTGTGCTACTTGTAGGGATGTGCTATATGAAGGTTCAGCTAAAGTGATGACCATAATGAATGAGATTTTATTATCCTAATGAAGATGCACAAATATACATGTATATGTTGCAAGGTAAAATGGTTTTTAACATAAACAAAACCGAAAAATACATATAGAAAACAATTATACGCTCGTATACAACTGCATCTACATGTAGGTGTAGCCATTTTTACTTTATATTGGGTGTACATGCATGTATCTAAATACCTTTTCTAAATGGTAAACACACATTCAATCGCCCTCATTTTGGATTTCCCAGTGGGTGAAATTTCATTGTTGCATGCTTTGGCGTACGCTTTACGCAGGTAAAATCGTGATTTTGTCCCAATAAACCAGTGCGCATGTCGCGTTTTGCTGGGAATACGCTATATAGAGGTAGTTTGTTCTATGAAATCGATCCTTGCCGACTGCAAGGGTGCGCTACTTCCAGGTAGTACGCTATATGAAGGGCTCTAATTCGCAGGTTTCATTGTATTTCGAACTAGGATCTCCAAACTTAGTCCAAAGTGTCCCAATATATTCAATTTTGTGCTCTCCCCCTATAAATGGGGCAATCATTGCAAACACGCATGCGTGCAAGGTTTGCCTACGTACAGGGGCAGCTAATGGCGCTCGCCCTACGTTGAAAGCTGCATAACCAAGTAAACAATGGGCGTTTATATTGAAATGCCAATTGCATTTGTACAAAATGTACCGGCTTGCATGGTTTAATATATTAGGTGATCCATGTATGCCATAAACAAAATATAAGACATATATGGCCATATATAATTTTTCCACCCGGGCATCTAATTCAATCAAAGTAGGGTAATAAAATTGAATTAAACGCATCATGTATTCAATTACTTTGGAATTGAAGAATGAAGAACTTAAATAATAAAGTTGATAAAATATTAATAGAGGTGAATTGTTAGAACAAAACTTTGATTGTATTAAACAAAACTCACCTCTATTGAAAAAAAAAAACAACCCGAATTATAAATAGTAAAAATAGAATTCAAGTTAAGCTTTGGGAAATCAATTCAGTGAAGGCGAAGCTATTTACAAGCGGGCTTGATGCTAAATATACTCAAGATGGGTAATCAATTATACAGGGTGATTAGTAAAGTCAGTATCCAAAGGAAAAAAATTATATCTTTAAAATGGTAAAAGATCTGAAGATAATTCCTTCAGATAACTTTAGAGTCGACCACGTTATCCGGAAACCATATTCTCTGCGACCTAGAATGTCACATTCAATAGGTTAAGCCCCAGGCAAACACTAAGCTGGAAACGCACGTTTGGCTAGCCTCAAACAAGGCTTTGGATGGTCCCTCGCGTCTCTCGGGACTAAGGTCAAAGTTCCTTTCGAGTGTAAATTCCAACTGAGGTTTTTATTTTCAGATATCAACCTCCCCCGAGCGATATATACACATAGCGTCTGACTCGACAAGATTTTATTTTTCATCACATATAGTACTGACCATACATGTATACAGTATTCCTGAAGTTATCCGACTGCCTTCAGCAGCGTAGCGACAAAATAGATGCATCCATAACAACCAATCCGCATTGTTATAATATTGCTGGAATGGCGGATTTGAATGCAACCATTTAAAAATGGTAGCCCACCAATTTTCATGCAATTCTCGCCGCATTTTTGCAATACTCATATGTGGAATCCACAAACTTTACGTGCAGTTATTTCCATAATAGTTATAATTCACTTAGCTTATAAAAGATTTTGCACATTTCCCATTACTAAATTGCATTAACCAAGGCAATAATGCTGGCATGGCTACCGACATGTTATTTGGCTCCATAATTGCTTATTATTATTATGGTACAAGTATTTAAAGATTTAAAAGGGTGTACGTACACATATATAAGGATCCTTTGTAAAAGGTTTCGATTCATAAGTGACTGCTCTTCATATCAATGATTCATTAGTAATTTTGTTTTTCGCATTCCATAACTTGTTTGCATTATTTATTAAAAAAGTAAGCCATAATACCTTATATTTTTCGATGCCCTTAATGACAAAATAATTCTGTAATGGTGAAAAAAAACATTTGTGTATTATTTATTATAGAAACACTTTTGGGAATTCTACCACTGTATACATAACATAGGGCTGTTTGTATGGTAGTGTATTTCTATCTTTTAATGTTTTCTTTTAAATCTTTTAAGCTTCTTACATGACACAAGCTGACCCAAACACACTCTATTTTCAAAATGAAACACCACATATGTGATATAAGTGCAGTTGTCTTTGAAAAATATGTGAAATTCGTTGCAGTCTTTTCTGCTTTAGGCTGAACTAAACACCCCCTTTCATATGGGGAAATTTCATGACGAGCCCAGCGTCTTTTCTAATTAAAATTCTGAGGGAAAAAAATTTGGTAAAAATACTGCGTTCATAGATTCAGTACACAGAGAACATGTTTTTTTATGAGAATGTCTGGTTATTTTTAAAATTAATAAATAAGATTTTTTTTAAATTTCGCGGGTGTTTTGCATGGTCTTGCTGCCACCTGGTGTAAGCTGCCTGCAATTAATCGTCGCGTTTCGAAAATGTATTGATTACTTGTTTAATATTAAAGAGACGTTAATATAAATGTATCTGGGCTTTAGCTAGATAAATAATTCATGCTTAAAAATCAAAATACACACCTTAACTGGTATAATTAATTTGCTGATCTCGTAACAAAATTCAAATGCCGAAGCCTCGACACCAGGTGGCATCAAAGACTTAGCCACATAAGATCTCCGTGAAATTTAAAATTTATTCTTATTTATTAAATTTAAAATTTAAGAGCCATTTTCATAAAAAAATATGGTCTCTGAGACCTAGATCTATGAATACAGTATTTTTACAATTTTTTTTCTCAAGAATTTTATTTAGAAAATGCGCTGGGCTCGTCAAGAAATGCATTCATAGGAAATGGGGTGTTTACGTCTTAATTCTTGTCAAATTGAAAAATTACAATTTTATAATGGTGTAGTATATATGTGAACAGCTGTACACTACATCCAATTTAAGCTCACCATTAAAGTAAATAAACAGTATTAAATTAGCAAAGCACAAACCATTTAGTCACAAGAATCTTCTGCACATTTGAAACCTTCTAATCGTGTCAATATCAAATTTTTTATACAAACATTTGTGATATATTATAGAAAATAAATTAAAGATTTAATTATCTGATAGAAACAAATATCGTGTGTAATGACTAAGTGAGATAAGGCCATTAGACTTCCACTCATCGATCCTTGAAATTGCAGTACAAGCATAAAATATATAAAGCACGTTAACAGTACTTCTACATAGGCTATGCAAACATGAACGCTAAATATTTATCATTGCAAATCAAAATATCCTTAAATTAAATGAGTTAATTTCTATCTGTATATTTCGTCCACACCTAGAGGAAATATCCATATATGGATATCCATAGTATGGGGATTTGGTTATAAGGACATCCATTAGTTTGGATATCCATTTAAATGGATCAAATTATTATGGATATCTAAGTATTGATATCTATATCAATGAATGAAATTACTGTGGATATCCATGGCCATAACAGGCCATATTTCCATGAAATTGAGTACATGTACATATACATAAACAAAACATTTAAATAAATAATACAATATTTACATGTATGTTAGGTCCTGATACGTTCCATTTGTTCTTAACAGTTTCCGAAATTAATTTAAAAAATAATTTAGAAAAAAAAAGGCTTATTCTGACATTCAACCCACTTTAACAAATACAAAGCATTACAGACAAAGAAATTGCAGTTTGCCAAATTGATTTTGCTACCAGTTGAACTGTTGAAAATTTCAGGAGATTTGTTCATTTCCTTCGATCGAGACATATGTACTCTGTTTGAAAAATTACTTGGTTATTCGAAAGTTGTATAAAGCTAAGGAATAAGCGCTTTATGCTATTACGGTCTTCTTATATATAAATAATCTTCTTTTCTGCCATTCTAATCCAGTCAATTATACCTTAGAAAGAAATCAGCAACCACCACCTCCCAAATGGTTTGAAGGGGGTGGAAAAATAATTTTATATACAGTAATGTACCAACCACAGAGGATGAAACAAAGTATATAGAAACATAAAATCGCCATAGAGTTCTATAGACACAATTTGTGATGGTTATATCATAAATTCAATTTAACGATTTCTTGAAAAAGTCTTCAAATGAAAAATCTGAAAAAGCAATGGAAGCACTTAAAAAAGATGCATTGAAAGCTTTAAAAGAGTGAACCACGGAAAATGAAAATACCAACTCCAAAATGTTTTTACGGTCTAAATACTGAGAAAATCGATGTTGTAATTGAAGATTTCAAAATGATCGAGCTTTATAGCTAAAAATCCACATGATGACACTAATGCTTTGTTTTGAGCCCATTAATCACGATTATAATCTAAAATCAAGCATTTATGTGAGCGTAAAAGCTCCAACACAGTTTAATATATCTTTGAAATTGATCAGCTTTGGCCATATAGCACACCAAAATTGCTCAAAAATATGCTTAATAACTCCGTTACTCAAGCCCGTTAACTCGATTAAACGACAGCATATTGATGATGTTTTTATGCTTGTGCCACGGAGTTAATTCATGTCACAACACGGTGCAGCATATCTGATATTCAGATGACTTCAGATGAGCACAAGACAAAAACAAGCGCTGCGCCGACAGGATGCGCTGATTTGGAAGATCTGATTCACGTATTGATTGACGTTGCCAGGCCGGTTGTTATAGATCCACACTGGGTAAGCATCGATTCGTAGTTCTAGTGATCGCCATATGAATGTTTTTAAACCTGGCTACAAACTGTAAGGTTCTCTGTGAGACCTGAAACTTGGGATACAAGGGTCTAAAGAAAGAAAAAGGAGAAAGTCGCAAAATTACGCGGTGGAAGTC
>JAQGCC010003249.1:0-15849 GCA_034698905.1 Xestoiulus laeticollis
ACGAGGACCTAGCATAAATATTCTATTATTTGTTTAAATTTTTTGTTTATGTATATGCATATTCCATTTCATGGAAACATGCGTGTAAAGTTTATCAGACCCTCTACAATTATAAACTTAACACACATATTTCCATGAAATGAAATATACATATACATAAACCAAAAAATTAAATAAATAATAGAATATTTATACTAGATCCTCGTACATTTCAATTGTTTCAAACAGATTCCAAAAATAAATTACAAAATAATTTATCGTTTAGTTTTTTTAATAATAATAAAAAACTAACAAATAGCTGGTTATTTATATTTTACAATTTTGAAATCATAAAACCCAGATATAATTTTATAAAACGGAAGATTAAAAGCCAGAGAATATAAAATCCATCAGGTAATGCATATATGTAATTATATACTTACTGTACATGTACAATATACAAGTACAACTATGTGCTAATAGAAAATATGGGATAGTTTGAAAAGCAATTCCTTACTTACAAAAAGGAGAAGAATCTGTAGAAAAATGTATTCACTACATGTATGCTAAATGTAAAAGCAGTCTTAAATTTAATATTTAAGGGCAAATTCAAAGGAAACTGTTGTTGTTGTTGTTGTTGTTTGGTGGGGTTTTAGGGCCCAAAGGCAGCTAAGGCCATAGAGAGCCCAAACAATAGCTGAAGTATCCGAGGATACGGGAACACATTCATATGGGACAAAGGAAACTAAGTTTGCTTTCATAAATGTACATTAAGTAGGCCTACATGATATAATTTTTACAAAGCAAATTAAGCACTCAGTCTAAACTTCCTGATAACTTCGTGAACCTCCCTTTAATTTGACCATCACCTTAATACGTTTCATCCTCAAATGCACTTATCCCATATGCAAGCTGCACATAGCAAAATGATGCTTCAAAATAATATGCATCGGCATTTCAAATTTTCTTTTCAGAACGTGCCTAAAATATATAAAAGCATCCTCGTTCATTTCATCTTCCCTTTCAATTTTTCTAACTTTCAGTATTTGGGCCATGCGCAACGCTCACTAATGCTAATTCCATAGAAAACATTTTCACCGAGGAATTTTCATTCAATTCAACTTTCCTAATGCCAGTATAGATAACGGGATATTAGATAGAAAAATTTGAATACCTCATAACATCGACGTCTTTAAAATAGAAATTGAGAAACAGGATCATCATATCCTGAAAAAGTTCACCACACACACACAAAAAAAAAAAAAAAAATACATCACAAGTCAGAAGGGAAAGCACCGACGGGATTTCGACAACATATTGGATTTTTTTTCATTAAAACATATTTCATGGATACCTGTGTATGCCCATAGAAAGTAATAATCCCCAAGTAAGCTGAACTTTGCACAATATATTACCGCAGCTGGAGGACATATATACAGCCCCTTTTCTGGAAAAATCAAATAAAGCAAATCGATGCCTTGTGTTAAGGTATCAAATTCTTGATCAACAGGCAGCAGATGCACATTTGTTCATTTGTGCATAACGTGATAATGGTCTAGGGTACAACTCTCTCGCAAAATGCATATATAGCCTATATATCTCCATTTGGAGCAATGACCGAGTCAATGGCCAAGGTGATATTGTAGAACCCAGAAGACATCCTCATGTCAAATAGAAACGCATGATGCAAACAAAAACTCCACCATCATAAAATATGTGTGTTTGCCAAAATTTTAATATTTTTTATAAGTAGCTAGAAAACTGTCATTCTTCACAGGATGGCATTTTAAATATTTATTCGGAAATCTATCTATCACAATTCTATCAAGTTTTAAATCCCTGCAGAGTCGTAGAGTTTTTCAACTTCCTGATGGACTGATGGATCTGTTCACTGCAGGCTAGTGTCACTTTGACCTCAATGCCAAAGAAAAGTTTTTAGAACATTTGAGAAAAACTGTCTGGAACATTTCCTTGTTCCTAATCCGTGGGTTCAACGAACATCAAAGTCTTTCCGCAATTTAATTTATATTTTTTGATAAAAAAAAAATGCTGTATTAATAAAGTATGTCAGATGTGAATATACATTAATGTTTATAGATATTACACTTATATATGCATCTGAGATCACTTTAACATCTTAAGTTCAATGATCTGAAAGCACATCTACAAGTATATTAAGAAAAGATTACAGATATTATATTTCCATCAACGATTACAACTAACCGAAATTTGATGCAATGAGCTAATGAAGCAATCATCCAAGGCTTAAACAAACTCACAGCTATGAAATCAATATTTTTGTACAAAAACTAGTGTCTCAAAATCATATATATTTTTGCAGGCTTCACACTAATGTTGCGTGAAGCATTACTGCATAGTCATTTGAAACCAAACGCTACACTATTTTTGAGTGTTGCTATGAGGCAATTTCTTTGGAAATAAAATAAAATTTCAAAGTAAATGCTCTAATGTTGGTAATTAGGCTTCAAAATTTAATTTTTCAATCATAAGGAGGTAATATACTGGTATGTCTTTGATTGTAGCTTCTTTTTTTGCCAACTTCTCAATCAACTGAAAATGGTTACAAATTTTTGTGAAAGAAAATCAATTTTACTTTATGCAATAAATTTATTCTTTGTAACTTTTTTGCTCCGGCATGCCAATCTAGTCTGTCATATATAACGAATGACGAGTAGCATGTGCAATACTATGGCGTATTATTGCGAGTGTGTGGCCTAAGAATGTACATGTTTTAGATCCACAATGCAGGGTAAGTCTGTCTTAATATATGTTTTTCAGTAAAATAAGTCTTAAGCTAAAACTTTAAGCACTAAAAAGTATCTTAGTCCTATTTTAAAAAAAATTATGAAGCTTTTATTAGTTTCACATTATATTTTAGTTTTATATAAATTTCAAGGGACCATTGTATATCAAAGGGTAAAAACATATTATTATAGTGCTATCAGCGATGGGCCAATTGTTACAGAAGACAGTGCGTGCTAAGACTTCATACATTTATAGAATCATTCTTTGCATTTGGTCCTAATTTTTAAATTCTCTCTCCATCCATAAAAGAAAATAAATAATATTCTTAAGTTCTTAAGAATATGACGATTTTAGTCACTTGTTCGTACAGAAGACAGTACATGCTAAGACTTAAGACATTTTTTTTAGAATATCTTAAGATTCAAGACTTAATTTATAGAATCATGTCTTAAGACATTTAATTTGTTGCAAGGTAAGAGACCCCCCCCCACCCCAATTTGTTTTGATGTTCCAGTTTGGCTCGGTTACACATGATGGTTGAATCCCGAAACAAAGCAAAAAAAATCTCGTACATTTGTTCCATCTGTCTCCCGACAGCTTTTACACTATAGTAAAAGCATTTCAAAATGAAGAATGCCTGTAACACTCGACGACAGGTTACAGTGTATGTGAACTTTTTGCCAAAAATATGCCCTAAAGAAAAACGATGACGACAACCCGCCATTAGTTAAAGCAGGCATTTGTCAGTGTAGGTGGAATTTCGAGTGTATAAAAATGGGAGCGTTTCCAGAGAAAAATCATTTTATGTTCAAGTCTGCATCTCTTTTTCAACGTCATGGGTATAAAATTGATTTTCATTATGCGAACGAAGATAAACCTTTTGGAGAATCGGTATGTGAACTGAGCCCAAATGGGGCTGTTTCGCGATTTCAAGCCAATATCTTTATGGACGTGTCACACTGATATTTTTTCGATATTTTTCCCCTGAGATTTACCTGACACCAATACGAATAAGGAAATGCGAAATCACTGGTAAAATGAAAAGGCATTACGTAGAGAACTTTCACGATGGGGTTCCAAAGGTATAACGCTACTCTTAAAAGTAGTAAACCGTGTTTTCTATTTATTAACTGCAGACTTGGGCCCTATCAGAAAGACGTCAGATTTACTTACAGCAAAATGCTTTTCCTGCCATGCTAAAGTCAAATTATATAATACATAACTTTTAATAACGAATAGGTCTATGTATAAAATTATATCCCTAATGTACTTAATTAGGTTCTTCGGAATTGTAAATGAAAAAAATTAAAATTTACTATACATTTCAAAAATCGATTTATACTTAAATGTAAAATCATGTAATTTATATCACATTACCATAATCTTGTGTGCATCTATAAGATATTTTCTTCCGATTGATTCCAATTAATTTTAAAGAGAAATTGGGTATGCTCACTAAACCACCATAATGCCATTTTCATGCAGTTGCCAGCATTATAAATATCTAGTTTTGAATGAAATGTCAGGTAATTTTTAGGAAAGTTAATGCACTTATTGGCTTAAAAACAACCTTACCAAAAGTGCAATGAATTTCCACAAGATCAAAACATGACAGTTAGATATGACGTCACTAGTCATATTCAAGCATTTTTGTCATTTAGCTTTGTGAATTGGACTGATTTAACCTTAGGTTTCCTATGTAATTTCATATCTTTATAGGTTATGCAACAGTTGTGTTCTGGCAATCAGGCATGAAATAATACATATTTTGATTTATCATTCTTGGCAACAAAACTCGTTCCATTATGATCAGGTTTATCTGTATCTGCATTTTCTAATATGATTATTGGCGTCATGGCAACCATTTTGGATTTAACTTTTTAAAGGGAATTTAAAAATTGATTTTAAAACTGATTATTTAACCATGTGTGGGCATTAAATGTCCAAAATGAATCATTTATCTCATAGTCAGCTCAAGTTTATTTGTTAATATTTCACCACAAAATAAAAGTAGTTAAAGCACCCTATTCTTTCTCTTCAGCCATATTTTCATAATTGACTAACTGATATTTTTCCACTTGAATTTCAATTATTTCTAGTTAAACGATGATTGCAATTGAATAAGATAAAGTGAAAGGATTCCACAAGCGATGCATTTACATCACAATGCGGTGTTTTTCTTAAAATGATACTTTGTTCACTTTACACACAATGCTGACTGCAATATAACATTCGTATTGCATTAGAGTCTCAAACGTCATTTGTTGCGCTAAGACTTTCTATATATCCAGTCATCGATGTGGAAAATCTTTTGAGCAAATAATTAGTGAACCAAGAGAAACCCATAAATATAAAAGTTCTGTTTTCTCAAGTTGAAATTTGTCAGCATCATCGTTCATCGTGAATAATATAGAACGGAAAGAGAGGAAGCACTCCACTAAGCCCAATAAAAACTTGTGTATATTTGCAAACACATGTCAGCGTTTTACAGCAAAAAAGTAGCTTAGCTACAAAATCAGCATAGCTGACAAATTGAGTTACAGACAGTTGAGAATTTATGGACATACGATGAAATTTATGAATAAACAGATGAAGACACTTTTGGGTGACCAAATTTCAATTGCATGGTGGTGGTATTTTAAGTCATATTTGTCTGTGTTGCAATCAAAATACATGTATGCTGATAAACAAGGCAATGATTTTAAAAACACATTGAAGTAAATTTCAAACGCAAGACCGTGTATTACTTGCTTAAACATTTTCAATTTCCAAAATCAAGCAAAAATGTGACAATTCCCCATTGAAAATAATCTCTCAGAATTCTGCAGGATTCACCAGGCTGATCGTTTGCAGAATTATGGTGACTTTTTCTGTAAAAATCAATTATGATGTATTTCTGCAGAATCAATTATGTTGCATTTCTGCAGAAACTTACATTGCTAAATTAAACTCCTATAACTTTTAATAAATACCTTCCTATAAATTCATATAGCTTGCTCTTGGCATTAAATGGTACCTTATACAGTATAATGGTATTTGAAAATGCAGCAGGAACCTTTCATCATGTAAATTTTTGCACATGTAGCTCTGCAAAAAATACTGCAGAATTATGGTGGAAAGTTGTATCCCATGTTTTCTGTTTTAAGAATTCTGCATAATACATGAAGAAAATACACCGTGATATTTTTCTGCTCACTTTCTGCTGAAAAAGGTCTGTACAAAGTAAACTAGGTAACTGTCGCAGATAAGGTATAGTCGAATTTCAAGCATGAAAGGATCAATCTAATTGCATCTGACAAAGAAAGTCATCAAATTAAAGAGAACGTTGCTATATTCCGTTCCATTCAATCATTCTCATTGCTGAATGAGGGAACATATTAGACAAAAATACAATTGCATGCACTAGCATCTTCACATAAACCACACCTATCCTCGTATATGAAATAAAACAATGCTCGTTAGGAAGCTTTTAGGAAGGTTCAATTGTCCAACAAGACTAAGATATCATTAGGAGCTAGACCACTAAAGATCTATTGCCAACTTTCCACTGTTGCACCACTTATAACGTACAGGACAAGAATGAAACAATGGCAAAAGCAAGAAAAGTCTTCAATAGGTAATACAATTTATGGGTTTCAGGATAGTAATTAGTGGCTTTCATATCCTCTTGCTTAATCCAAGCCAACCAATATCCAAAATCTGCCAATGTAAAACGCGACATTTTGCAAAGGCTTATATATACAGAAAAGCTCTTAATCGTGTTGCAGGTGAACAGACTCAAGTAAGACACCTACATGTAAGGTCCTTAAAGCTGGCAATGGAATTGGCACCACTCCAAACCACTTATTATGGGATTACGAAGCAAGGAACCTTAATGACAAGTTGCAGCTTTAATTATAGATGTTGCTCCCAACAGAAATCTATGACCGAGGAGGCAATTAATCACTTCAATTGCACGCAATTTACTATTGCATCACATCTACTTTAGCAAGAAATATATGAACCACTATAGAGATGATCTAAGAACTTTCGTGTTTTTATCACAATGTTAAGCGGACAAAACATTCATTGAAATCCGGACATTCTTAAAGGATGTGACCATTGCGCAAGCCAAGCTGTCTACACTTCAACAGTCAATTTCGTTTCGTTTCTTCTTCACGAGTGTTTAATGCATTGGCCTCTTGGACGTTATTGGCTTTCGACAATGTACTTGTCCCACATTTTTTTTAGCACTACAACATGCATTGGGTAACTCTCACTCATTCATCACGATATATTGCCAGAACCATGCAACTTCATCCACGAATGCATATGTAGGAAAAGCAATATATCTCGGTGACTGAGAAAATTTCAGGCTTCCCTTTGGCGTCAGTTACTGAAGCTTAACAAACGCTAAAGCAAAAATGTTCCATAAATGGTCTCTATATATACGCCATCATGCACTTGCAGGATTTCATGCTTCTGTCAAAGACTCTGCTACCGGATTCTACGCGAAATGGAAATCTGGGCAAAGTAACCGAACTTCAAAAGTATATATGTGGATAACATCCTTGCTATTTAGTGAAGCGTTCAATTCAATAGCTCTGATAACGTTACTCGCAGCAAGAACCGAAAAGGCAGAACGACATCTTAGACTGCATATGTTACCATGACAAAACTTAAAGTAACCACACAAAAATGAAGGTTTTTCGTGTGGCAATTCTGGTAGATAATTTTCCAAGAAAATGTAAAGGAACGTCACTTACTTCATTATCGGTATACGGTTTGGAAAAAAAAATATCTATTTATATACGTTGGAAATATTTAGATACGTGCACATTGGCAGAGATAGACATGTTTTTATTATCATCCTCATCACAGACGCAATGCTCAGAACCCATTGATATCTGATGTCTACCTAATTCTCTTCAGAGAGTGAAGCAATTTTGTTCTACTGAAAAATCTGTTAAAAGTGATCACCCACAAAATTTGCAAATTTGGCCATTGTTTACAGGTGGCTTTTTATGACCAAGTAGCAAACTTTTGAGCTTATTTCATAAATTAAAAATTTAAGCTGTTTCATTAAGCTCAATTTTATCCTGCATGAAAGCAAATTTCCAAACAAATTTTCATTGAAACTGAGGACATTTTCAGAAATGTTTTCTAAAAACTTAGACATCGAAAGAATGCACTTCAGGACTGAAAGAAGCCTAATTATATACGCTTCATACGTCTTATATACGTCTGATTGGCTGAATGGTCTGTAAAGTGTTATTCAAAGTTCATACAAACTTACTTTAGACATTGCGGCAAGAATTAAACTGGGTCTTATTTAGATGATACTCAGGGGCCTTATTTCATATTTCCACTAAATTAGATCATATATTGGAGTATAGCAGCAATGGCTTAAGTATTAATTGGGCCTTAGGATTAATACAGTGCCGGCAAGCAAAATCACTCTTTTGTCACTCCCCTTTAAATTTACCATTAAAAATTCCACATAATTCTTCTTCAAATATCGTTTACCAAAATGTAGATTGAAATTGGTAACCATATAGGGTACATTGTCAATGGAAAAAAATGCAAAAAAGATGACACACTGGAAATGTATTGCTCTAAAACCATTATGTGAAAAATGATCACCATAAAGAGATGGTCACTATGCAGAGGTGGTTACTTTCTGCAAAAGATTCTTTGTCGTAAAGAAAATTGTCAATCTACATTTTTTGGCGCCTTGTATCAGGCCCTCACTTTCTCATGGGTCACATGTTTCAGTCACGTGCCTGGAATTCTTCTTGCTATACATGTATGTTTACCTCCAGAAACTGAAGCAAATAAAATGCGTTTATTTGTTTGATCGCAAATGTCGCACAATATCAACGACCTAAAGCTGTCTGAATCAATTTATGTTATGAAGAAATCAAACGTGCATGAAAGTAGCACGAGTCGACTTGTACTACAAAGCAATTGAATCAACAACCCAATAATAATGTGATTTCTCATCAACTGATATTCCTTTAAAAAAGTAGGACATTTGGTCTTTACGCAATATAATAAATCTTTAGAGACGTCAAGTCAATAAACTTTAATTGGAAATGTTTCATTGTTAAGATTTGTATCATGTATCAACGTAAAACAGCAAGTAAATGTCACACAATAAGCCTTGCACCATATAGATTTTCAAAAAATACTGCTTAATGAAGTACATGGTCGTTTTTAAAAATGTTCAGTAGGGCATGCATGCACATTTACATGACCTGACTAACATGTTTTTGAACTTAATTATTCTAATTAAATGCACTAGAGAATGCGCTTTAATTTTCTTTCAGCGTATTCCTAAAGGACCAAAACTGTTTGCTTTTCCCTATAATAATATTGCATGTCATTAACGGGTTTCAGTATCACTTCATGCATTTTTATTGACTATAATTAAATTCAAAGTAGGTCTCAAGACATTATCATAGGAAAAGTGATAGAGAACGATTGTGTGATATTCTAGTTAATTATAGGTTCACAGGTATTATAGGCGACAGTTTACAAAATAGTGGAAAATCTACCTCTTCTAATTATAAAAATAGAAAACAATACAGTTGTTCTTTATAGAGCAGATTATTTTATTCAATATCTAAGTTTTTTATGCCAACTTGAAAATAAGAAAAAAATTATATAAAGTGTCATGTGGCGTATGGTGGCGCCATTTTGTTTGCAGTATATTGAAAATGATTGAAAAACACACAACCTGATATAACAAACCTAGTGACAGTGACAGTAATGTATTCTTGTATTTAGGAAAAGTAATTTTGGTAATTTACAACTTTTATGTGTAGACTCTTTAAGTTACAATAAAATATTTTAATGCCTTGGTCCTTTATGCCCTAATTGCAAATACAGACTAATGATGCCTGACTAGTCAGAAATGTATTGTTTAATAAAATAACACTTTCGAAACATGAAATATGGATTTCGGATTCCAATAGACCTCAATATTAATAAACTATATCGCTTTCACCAAAAGCTTCAATTTTCTGTTCAGCAACGCAGTTTCCATTTGCAGTTTTCTTCCCTTCATTTTCTAAGGGCCTACGGCTTAAACATATTACAGGCTAAAGTACGTGCTATTAGCTGGCCGTTCCCAACTTTTTTTTTTTTTAGAGTGAAAGATGCATTAAAGAGATCGTATTTTTGGCTGCTATTGCTGTTGCTGAAGCAACATCTCAACATTGTTTCGCTTAGTTCATTTTTCATTTGGGCTGGGGAAAAAAATCAATAGTGCTTTTGTTCCCTCATAGCCTTTATTCATTGGGGCCACACCTGCCACATCCCATAACTGCAATAAAGGAAACTCAGCTATAGTATATGATGCTACTTGCTACAGTGTCAGGTGGGTCAAATCTCCCCCAAAGCTTTGGATGCCTCTTAACATTTGCATATGCACTGGCAACGAAATAAAAAACTATATTCGAAATACAAACTTACTCTATAATAACAATTTGTTGACTTTTATTCTCTGCTTTATGGACCATAACGTTTATACACTCCGGGTCTTTGGAGTTTGCCATGCAAAACTGCATGGCGCAAATAGCATCCACAAATACCATTATCTTGGCCATCATTGGCAAGCACCAGGCAGGTTTTCTTATTTTGGTGGTTCTCCAGGGTCATGGCAATCGGCATAGTTTGCACCATGGACCAGTCATCGCCTTATTTGGAAATATAGGCATTATGCAACCATCTATTATTCTTATTTAACTGTTTACAGTTTTAATAGTGAGTTTCACCAGATGGCTGCTCATGAACTTGGCAAGACATTGGTGGTTCAACAAGCTTGTTCAGGGCCATGTATCAAAGAAAAAAACACGTCAAACTTGCGTCATTTTTTGCTTACATGTATATTCACAATGGTAGATAACTTAATCTGGCATTTTGTTGCCTGCCTTTCTCTAATCATTGATGAAATCAAATTCGAAGGATTCATAGCAACATCTGGCGAGATGATTTTATTATTTATGGATCGTCAGACAATATTTTTCATCATACACGAAAACATCGTCAAATTTTAAGAAAGCGTCATATAGCAATTTCCAGCATAAATTCGCAGTTATGTACCAAAGAATAATGTTTTTCTAATTAAACATCTTGACAATCGTCGCCATAGTGATCTTAAAAATATCACGTTTACGCCACAAAATTCTATACGGACAATAAACAATATTGATATGGAGTTAAATACATAATCGAGATGTTTACAAATACTTGTATATTAGTATTGATTTTTAGAATAAAAATTGAAGTGAAAAAAGTAGTCATTATAAACTTCTAGAAGCAAAATTGAAAACACTTGAACCGTTTGGAGATTTGGCAAACTAGACAGAGGCAAACTAAGTGAAACCAGTGATAAGTGATTAAATGGAGGTTCTGTTAAAGTAGTCTTAAGCAGTTAAAAGTGGATTTACGAGAGTGTTTATATGGAAATATTGTCTGAGCTTAAATTTTGCATTATAATACAGGCGAAATCACTAAGGGTGCTTGTTGCACATGCACTCGATCCCATAATTTGAATAGCATTTGGTTATTCTTCAGCAGTTCATAATGATCTTAGTAAGAGTTTTAGCTTTATAAACTGAACAGTATTGTTTTGAACTGAAAAATGCAACTGTAAAATAATACAACCAGGACTGCAAGACTGTTATGTGAAGAAACTACTTTGGCAAATTTAATGAGACATGTAATCTCCAAAGGGAAAGGGAATAGAATTACTGTCTTTTCCAGGCAAGATTTACAAAGCTATTATCTAGGTAAACTAATAACCACACAGAAGAAAAAAAAAAGATTTGTTAATTTAAGCTGATAAGAGGGACGAAGAATTTCATTATTCCTTAAAATCACAAGATTAAGGGAGCTTGAAAGTATTTCATAGTGTTGAAAGGATGCACACACAAAAAATACTTGGAAATCCTTTAGGATTCAGTAAATCCCTTGTTCTTATTAAAATCCAAATAAAGAGTCTAATGCAATTACATACATGTATAAAGCACCAGTATGCACACTATAGGATACTGAATTCTAAACATAAAATTCTAGTTCAGTGGGATTAAAATAGCTACAATGAATGCTGGAGTACAAGCAATATGACCATCCATGAATGCAATGAAATTGGCAATGTCTTCGTATCGAATTGCTTCAGTGGGAGGTTTAGAAAGCTATCTTTTGAAATGACTCAATTGGTACACAAATGCAAACAGTTCGAGGCCATCAAATTCACCAAAGCCTAAAGGAAACATCCCGATGAAATAGCAATTCAACCAAAGAAAAGCACAGACTTGATTTAATTGCCTCAACAAAAATTAAACTTGTTTTACAGATCATTGTATCTCATTCATGATTATCATTTAAGACAGGCAGAGGAATTGTTCAGCAATGAATTATAACTGGTGGTGCAAGTATCTTTGCAAGACCAATTCTAAGGTAGACACTGCATGTAACAACATTGATTTTCCGATTTGTATCCATATTTCAAAAAATGCTTGAATAGTTGAGAAAAAAATGTTATTTTGAAATTAGATTGACATTTTATATGTTTTGACAATAAAATGAAATGAAAAATATCTAGTGGACAAATATTTGTAAAACTTATTCCAACTTGCGAACATTTCCTAACAATAACTGCATTTCGTTGATTATATATTTGTCTATATAAAAGCACATCGGTATATTTATTGCAAAAATGTCTCAAAAAACTAAAGAACACTTTGTTTTCAAAATAAGATTGAAGATAACAATATATGCTTTGTCAAAACATATAAATTGGAATAAAATACATACAGTAGAAAAACATGAGTAATATACGTCGGACTATTTGAAAACATTTCAGCAAAATAACTGTAGTACACGTGTATAATATTTTTGTATTATATCTGCATATAAAAAAGTAGCATGCAAATCAAAATAAAATTCAGTTGTAGGTAAACATTTCTATATAAGAGCAGAAAAACAATGTTTATTTTCTGCTGGAATTCTTGAAAATAAGTTTTTTTAACATGCATGTATACATCTAATCATCTTAACCTAAAATTCAAGCAATTAATAGAAATTTCTACAAAGTTGTCAGCATATTATAAGAATCCCTATATTTCCAGATTATTATAGCTATATCACCTGCTAATAATGTCATATATAACAAGCTTATATCTATTCAACTTATATATTAAACAAACTGATTAATGCATTAGAATGAGATAGAGTATCAGGATTCAAGTATCAACTTCGATGCATTTCTATACATGCAATATCATGTGCTTGAATGTCTAATTTATCAGGTGTTAATTTAGCTGTTTTGATATTAACAATGCATAGAAACTCTTAAAAATCATCGGCCATGATGCTGGTGTCAATGTACGACATGTGCTTAATATTTACAGATTTCCATTGAATTAGGTGTAATGAACATTAGAAGTCAACGTCTGATATCCAACATAAAACCATTATGGATTTTTAACGACTTGGACGGCGATTTATACGACCCAATACGATGTATTAAAACCAGAGGAATATAAGAAATTAACCTTGATTAGACGTCATGCATGACAACCCCAGCTGGTATTAAGTGTAATTGGAGTCGAGGTATTAAATGCACGATATGAAACGACATTGACGTTTGGTACAAGGCATTTCACTCTCAGCTGGCAATAAACAGTAAACGACTGCAGTGCCCTTTGAGTTGAGGTAAACTTTTGATGCGATTTCAAGGGCTTTTCAAGCATGACGTTCTGAATGGCAGTATACATGTATCTAATTACAACCTCATATCTAATCAAAAGCATTCGGTTGCTTCGAAACCCTATACCACAAGTAGATTATACACGACAATGTAATAAAAAGACCATAGTCGATCAAGCGCAAAGCAGTATATCGGAAACAACCCCAGATAAATTTTCAGTAGCAAATTATCAGTTTTCAAAGTATTCGTTGAATAAAATTGTATAAACATATTTTCATTATCGCTGGAATAGGCATGATAATGGGAAGTTGAGCCTCTCACTTGTTTGGCTTTGAAAAAAACCAGATGAAAATCTATCATGGTTAAAGTGCTTAGGTCGAGAAAATTGAGTTTTATGTTATGCTCATAAACAAAAGCTATATATAAAAGTAAGCTTTATAGCTGCTGTTCCATGTTTAGAAACGTCATCATGGTAAGATTTAAGGGAACGTTAATATACATGAATGGCCATGGTAATTTTGAAGCATCCATTTTTTAAGAAATTTTACCAACAGGTGGTAATGCATTCATTTTCTTAGAACCATTTTTACACCAAGAAACGTGTTTATAAATGCAAACAAGTTGCAAGAATTGCAATTTTTTATTTATATTCAGGCAACCGTGCCAAATACATGCATATAAGGAATATACACATTTTGTGTCAAACTTATATTATGCAATATTAAAAATATGTTTGTATTCCACTTTTCGTAATGCATGATTGCAATATAATGTCGGTTTGGTTTTAATGATGATCGAAAAGTTTCGTACAAGGAAAATTCCGCACATTAAAATGTTGGCAATATATGGTCAATTTTGGGTTAGGTTAGGCTAAAGGGATAGGTTAGGCTATAGGTTTGATTAAGTTTAGTATGTTGAATTTTTCAGACACGTTTTTTATAAAGACAGCAAATACATACACTGTGACATGACAAAATCCCACGTATTCCATATATATCTCATATATGTCCATTTTGTTTACATGTAAGTTATATCAGTATTATACATGCATGTATCTCTGTCATAGTGTAAAGCATAAGGACGTATATCCTATATACATGCAATTTAACATAAATTTTCTGTTTACCACAGAGAGGTTCTGAAACGAAGACTCGGCAAATTGCTATCACACATATAGCAATAACTTCTCTGACACATTCTCAAGCTCTCGACAATAAAATACCAAGTTTTATTTGTCCGCATATTTACGGCTTCTCGACGGGTTATCGAAAATCCAATAAATATTGGTTTATGGAAAGCAAAAAAAACTTTGGCAAACTATTTCTTCCGACACAGTTGGAATTGAGTCTTAGCGATTTAGAATTTTCCTCTAAATAACACCCAGATTATTACCACGGCCACGGTGCAATTTCGTGTTATTTATGCTAGTAAAAGGTATGGCCTTTGGATTAAATTTGTTATGAAAATAATACATGGACGTATTTGATAACCACCATAAAAATATATGTTTCTAAATACATTAAATTAGTTGTTACTGGTTGGCTTTCATCTTACTCATTGACAAGTCTTTAAGCAAATTTTCCATTGGTCACATGTTACAGTTCATTAAGTAAGTTTGCATAATGCTATTTACCCAAAACAATTTTATGTTATTCCAATTTTGCATCTCCTTATAGTAGCTTACAAACGTTTCACATTGAGTTTTGAACATGTCCGCAAACTTGTACTTAAAACATTGAAGAGCAATCTTAGGGTTTTGTATCAATTTAATGAATGTACACGTATATAATTCCAAGTTTTCACATTCACCATCAAATCTTTGAAAAGGCATTCTGCAAATTTGTGCAATCTGGACATTTCGGATCACTAAAAACTGTCACAAATTTAACATAATACCAAATAATGAATTTTTTGATAACTTATTAACTATTCCCTGTAACAGCTTGGCTCTGGTTTTTACTAGGTGCATAAACAATATTTCTTTTAGAATCCTGCAATATTAGGTTTATGCAATCAAGAGTTTGCAATCAAAAGCACATGTTCCCAGTTATGTTATATACAAGTGTTCAAGCTATATAGTTAGAGTATGCAAACATGCAAATTATTACTATAATCATGCAACTATTCAGTTCCAACAATCATAATGACTTAAAAAATAGTTGAGGTAAAAATGAGGAAAAGATAAACCAGAACGATTCCCTTTTGCAAATAGTAAATACATTGCAGTAGTTTTCTGAACATATTTTAAACAGAATTCTGCAATAATCAAGTGTTTTTTTAAAAGCACAGTTTCCCGATGTTGATATGCGAGTGATTTGAGTTATTTTTCATTCAATTCAATTCAATTCAATTCAATTCTTTACCCTGCAGTCAGCATGTAGTATGCCATGTGGCAGGGGGCAAAGTGC
>JAQGCC010003250.1:0-15847 GCA_034698905.1 Xestoiulus laeticollis
AAATTATTGTTTTCATTAATGTGGTTTCTATATGTAGTTTGAAATAAAATATATTGAGTTTGATATGCACAACATTTCATACTATGACCTTCATGTATAGTAACATGTCAATTTATATTTTATCATAAATAAAGCTACATTGTATATGGGTATGAAAAACCTTGAATTGTCAAGGAAAATTGATTTTTTTTTAAATTGTGGGAAATTTAATCAAAATAATACACTCGTTATCATATAGTAAGTTATTACAAAAGCCAAATTATGGTACAATCATGAATCTATAGAAACGGGGAATTCACCCTTAATTTTTTATATAAAATCAGTATCTGGTATGTTAATTAAAATCCAAAAATCGTCTTGAAATGCAAAAAAAGTCCAAATATTAAAAATGTCTTAAAATGCAGGTTAAATCAAAACGTTATGCTCTGCCACAACCATATAGTTATGAAAATTGTGTTAATGCTGTTAAACAGGAAGTAGCTTGTGTTCTATCCACTGATTTTATTAGATTTTATCAGCGACTATTTTTCACAGCAACCCAAATTATTGCTTTTTATCATTAACACTTAGGACAAAATGTAAAATTAGGAAAAGGAAGAGAATGGTCTATTTGCATAAATTCAATTCTTTTTGACTTCATTTGCAATTATTTAAAGTTGTTACAATGTTTTTTAAGAACTTGGAAATGCCAAGTGGTAGCTATGCTGCAGTACAGTGGTGCAATGCAGTGAAGCGACTTATCTGTAATGTAAGGGGCAGATTGAACCGATAGCTTCACTGCAGTGCATAATTGTGTTGCAACAAAGCTACCATTTGGCGTTTCCCAGTTCTTAAAAACATTGTAATAACTTTAAATAATTGCCAATGATGATAAAAGCAAATGATTTAATGTAAACAGACCATTATATTCCATTTCATTAATTCGACATTTTGTCCTAAGTGTTACATCTAAAATGTTATAATTTTTTTTCGCATAAAAATGATTGTAAATAAAATCAAATAACATCCTTCCTATTTAACAACATTAAGAGAATTTTCATAATAACAGGATTTAAGAAGAAAATAGGGTGTTGATGAATTTCGATCCACTCTGTAATTTTTTCGGCTTTGACCATTGATCCACCCTGTATGTCCATATTCAATTTTTTTCATCCAGGGATTTTACCTAGTAGTCTTAAAGTGTCTTAAGATATAATTTCTAAATTGTCATAGTTTTTACAATTATAGGATTTAAGATGAAAATATTGCGCTTATGACTTTCGATCCAATTTTTTAATTTTTTCGGCTTTGACTATTGATCCACCCTGTATGTCCATATTCAATTTTTTTCATCCAGGGATTTTACCTAGTAGTCTTAAAGTGTCTTAAGACATAATTACTAAATTGTCATAGTTTTTACAATTATATGTTGTAAACCCCTGTAAGTAGGCCACCTTGCAATGCTTACATGTATACATGAATGTATTGAGAGAAAGCCTGTGTAAAGGGGCAATTTTTTGCAGTTTTAATTCAAAAAATTCAATTTTCATAACTATAAAATTTAAGAAAAATAAGGTGGGATTGTACTTTTGTAATATTCAGTTTTAAACAAATAAAAAAGTCATATTTCTGTTAAATCCACACATTTTAGTGTTTCAAACCAAGAAGAAATTCAGAGTATAATGTGCCTTAAATAAATTAGGTTTAACAAGACAAATGTACAAAAAAAAGGTGACATAAATTTTTAATGTCCAACTGAGTTACAAAGTCTAAAAGTGTAGATTTAGGACTCAAAATTCTCACTTGTGATTCCAAGAATATATAAAAGTCGTGATTTGAAATAAAGAATATATATTAAAGATGGAGTTTTATATAAAAGTCTAGCAGACATTCAACTTTCATCCTTTATCATCAATCACCAGCAAAAGATGTAGTATTTTTTTTTTTTTGAATCTGGTAAAAATCCTCGTTAATCATTTTCTGGTTTACACGACCAAATTAAGGTCAGGGTTGGATTTTTGTGCCATACATCTCTCGTTTTCTGCTTTCATTTGACATATTTTCAATGTTGTTTTTTTGAAAAGAGAGGATTGAATAAGCCTCCTCTTTCTCATGAGACATCTTTTGGGTCCATGCATCTTCTTTTATTTATTTGTTAGGCTAAGTGGATGTACTCGAATGACATCATTATTTAATAAAACGCCCCGTTTGCCAAGCCATTGACAGTTTTTGAGTGGAAATTTAAGACAGTAATTGATATTGAACCGGTAAGGATATAAAAAAAGTGACGAGCAAAACCTTTTGGCTAGACATTGCCAAGAGAAGCATGAAAATGAGAAGAAGCTTTTCTTAGGCAATACTGCAGAAAACTCAACAGGGCATCAATAATGCAATAAGAAGTAGCAAAAAAAAAAGCAAAAAAATGCATTTCGTTGACCTTCTTCAATCATATAAAATGAGATTAGTTTACCTGAAAAAAATACTTATACATTGCAATCACAAGAATGAAAAGAAAAGTCCAAGAAATACAAGGCTTCGATATATCTTGCAAATAAATTGATGTATAAAATTCAAGACATGATTAGAAATAAGAAATGTTAAGAAATGGGTAAAATTTGGTTGCTGAATAAATTATTTTGGCTGGAAAATTGATGTAAAAAGTTATACAAATTCTTATATAAACACTGTATAACTTATACAATAAAATGGAATTATTGTCTTATATTCATATTAAAATTAATGGTATACAAGGCACATTAAAGGTCAATTTCGTAATTGGGCTTCATATAAATTGATGTTTGCCCCTGTAAGCAGGCTTCCCTATACATGATTATCCCTGTAAGCAGGCCACCTAGCAATGCTTACATGTATACATGAAGGTATTGAGAGAAAGCCTGTGTACAGGGGCAATTTTTTAATTGGCATTTGACACATAAAAGTATATGTATAACAATATATGTGTATGTATAACAGTATTTTGAATTTTTACTTATTAACTAAAAGGACGTATAGAAATGCCCAAAATATATTTTATAAAATCATAAGAATTATATAAGAAAATCAGTATATTACTTTATTTTGGGTATATTCTACCAAAATATCTGACATAGCTTTTATAAAAATGTATACACCTTAAAATTTTATTATGTTTTACAAGATATACTAAATGTATAATTTATATACATGTATACAATAGATTATAAGATATATATAATGTTATATCGTAAATGAATATATATTTTGAACTTTTATTTTATATATTTTGAAAATATTTTTTTTACATGTGTACATTTTTGCATATAGGTTTACAAAATAGCGATATTTCTGAAAAAAAGGGTACCATTTGTAAATAATGCACCAAATTTCAGCAATAAAATAGTTAAATTTTATATATCTGAACAGCTATCGATATAACGAACAGATTGACTGCAAAATGCCTATACCTCTCATGTATTAACCTCTGTTTAACGAACGTTTTGGTCCCCTAACAATCACAGTATCAAATGATTGTTATTTTCATTAATTTTAAGGATTGCTTTTAAAAGTTAATATCTTAAAACATTCTAACACTTATTTAAAGGGTACTCAAAATACTGCAAAAATTAGGTTAAATTTAAGACAGAATATCTCTCTATAACGTCTATATCCGTCAAAATATCAGTATATTACGAACGCTCGATATGAAGAACGAACCCTTGGCCTTCGTTATATCGAGAGCCAATTTGCACGACAAATCTACCAATGCGTAAACACAGGCCTCTCTGAATTACGAACACTCGATATAAAGAACGATTGTCCCATCTCCTTGGCCTTCGTTATATCGAGAGCCAATTTGCACGACAAATCTACCAATGCGTAAACAAGGCCTCTCTGAATTACAAACGCTCGATATAAAGAACGATTGTCCCATCTCCTTGGCCTTCGTTATATCGAGAGTCAATTTGCACGACAAATCTACCAACGTGTAAAAACAGACTTCTCTGTATAACGAACACTCGATATAAAGAACGAACGTCCCATCCCCTTGGCCTTCTTCAAAGTCACATTTCAAACTAAATAAATCTCTTGTGTCAACACGTAAGTAGTTGTCCATAATTTCTACCAATTTTTTTTCCTCTAGATTTAATATTTATTTGTGGGAATGTTAATAAAAGTGTGAGTCAATCCAAGTTGTCATCACTAGTGCAGTTAGATCAATTTTTGGGGTCGATAAAAAAAAGTGGCACGGGCCATCATTTTTCGTATTAAGATGAAAAGCTCACTTCTTTTCTTGTTGGGGAGTTTTCTTAGTTGTCAAATCAGTGATTGAGTGGGTTTCTCCATTACAAATCTCACCATGTAATCTTCATTTGTAACCTACAAATGTTCAGCCATTTTTTATGACCTCAGAAGAAACCGTGTGACAAGAATCGAGTGCATTATCATCTTCATATCGCAACAACATCAAGAAATGAATTAAGGAATAGAGATTTTTTTCACTATCTTGCTTTTACACGTAGAATTACTTAGAAGATTTCTAGGGTCTATATCAGAAATAATGTTAAGGTACATGGGTTTAGAAAACACTTAAAATTGTACAGATTTTGTCAAAAAGCTCCTTTCTTGATTAAAAATTAGGTAGATTAAAGGATATTTTCGTATTTGGGCTTCACTATATACATGTATTCCCCCTGGAAGCAGGCTTCCTTGCAGTTCTTACCTGTGTACATGTGTGTATTGAGGGGAAAACAGATCACAGGGGCAATTTTTTAATGGGCAATGTTGGCAATTAAAGTATATTTTAAATTTGTATATAAGATATGTACATGTATATTTAGATAATGTTATAAAAACTATGTGGAGTTAATAAGCAAAATACAGACATAATATACAAATTTATGCAAATTAAAAATGATGCATTTAAAATGGAATAAAATAATATACATTTTTCATAAAAATTGTAGGTTGAAAAATATTATGTCTGAAGACACTTATTTCAATATTAAAACGTGTTAGTCTTAAAAGAGACATAAGACATAATTGCTGAAAGGTAAATTAATTATTAGTTAAGCAAAAATTAAAATGTCTTAGTCTTAAAGTGTCTTGAGCTAGAAAACAATTTCTTCAAGACTTAAGACATTTTTTTTCACGAGACAATTTTAAGTTAAAGATAAATTCATTTTGTTACATGTGTCTTAAGACTAATACACTCAAACACATTTCAACAATTATGTCTTAAGAAAAGACAATTTTCAGCGATGATGACCTAAGACAAAATACACTTAGCAATTGTTTTAATACAATGACTGTCTGTTACACTTTTGGACTATGATGCCCTAAGACATAAGACACTTCAGTAATTGTCGACTAAGACACTTTCCAGCAAGATGTCTTAAGACACTAAGAGTAAGACACATCCTGGTATAAATCAAAGAGGAAAAATTAACATTTGCCCTTAATCTGCTATATTTCAAAAAACTTAAAAAATTTCAAATCTAGCAGCAAAGACCATAAACCTAATTATATATTTTTCAACAATTTTAAGTTTAAGATAAATTCATTTTGGTACAAGTTGTTAAGACTAATACACTAAACCACATTTCAACAATTATGTTTTAAGACACTCTTAAGACTAAGACACATCCTGGTATAATTCAAAGAGGAAAAATTAACATTTGCCCTTAATCTGCTATATTCCAAAAAACTTAAAAAATTTCAAATCAAGCAGAAAAGATTATAAATTTAAATATACATTTTTCAACTAGCTGAAATTTAATAGAAACCCATTATTTTAAAATTTTGTGTCACCCCCAGAGGAAAAATTCATATTTGGATATCCATAGTATGGAGATTTGGTTAAAGACATGAAATTAAATTGGATACCCATTTAGATGAATCTAATTATTATGGATATCCAAGTATTGATATCCATATCAATGGATGAAATTACTATGGATATCCGTGACAATGGTTAAAGTAATTATGGATATCCATGTCAATGGACGACATTACTATAGATTTCCATGGATTTGAATAAAGTTATTATGGATATCCATGACAATGACTTAAATTTATGTGGATATCATAATAATGGGTCAACGTAAAATGGATATATTTATACCCTTATGGAGAAAAAGTAGTTGCCAATTGATTGCATACAAAATTGTATGCAAAATAGTGATATTTGTTCCAATGGTATCCATACAATTTTTGTGGATATTAATACATCTATGTACGGATATTTCCTCTAGGGCCAACAATGTGGGTGACAAATTTCAAGGGGTCATGGCCATCCCAAATGCCTCATGGTCCCAGAAAATTGGACCTTATGGCCTTAAAAAAACAACATTTTGAACATCTTACATCAAGAGACCCCCTGTAGAGCCACAATAAAAAAAGACACCCAACAAGTGCATTGTCCATTGTCCAGAAAACAAGAAAAGCCTGAAGTAAAATCAATTAGATGACACAATTTGCTATTTTGTCCATCCTTTTGGCAGCACATGCCGCGAAAGAGCAAAAGCGATTTTGAAGCCAAAATAGCTTTTAGACCGGCCATTGGTCAGTCTGGCCGAAAAAAAAAACCTTTATAGATTTCTCTCCACAATTAAGAAGATTCAATTTGTTCTCTGCTGTTGGATCCACTCAAATCAAAGTGAAATCAAAGGCAATTGAGACGTCCTACTTGCCAAACCCATGTGCAGTGTGGTCAGCAAACTCTAATCCTACTCATCATTACACATTTGGCCACACTGGAAATGAGAATGGACAAAAGACAATGGCCTTCTTAAGATTGTTTATCTTGAGCACAAAATAAAGACGACTATGATTACAATTTAAACAACAACAAAAATCCCACCTTTAAATTAAGTCCATGGATAAAAACAACAACTAACAAATAGACAATCTCTGACAATAAGTATGGCGATGAAAAGGTAATGAAATGTTATTTTATAGGGATTCTACACTGGATATAAAACTGACCAATCAAATAGTGTATTGAGGGAAAGATAAATTATAGGGGCCCCTGTTAGCAGGCTTTTGTTAGCAGGCATGTATACATGTATGTATTGAAAGAAAGCCTGCTTACAGGGGCATACATATATGCCATGAAGTTCATCTATGAAAATGCATTTTAATCCTTTAATATTTCAGTAATATTATTTTTAATTCTTTAAAATATTTACTCATGTATCTAACTTTAAAATGATGTTTTTAAGAAAATGTTCATACCATGTTATGATATAAAAGATTCTCATCTCTTCAATTATTTTAATTTAACAGTCTTGTCCAGGTGTCACATCAAAAGCCGCTGTTTGTGATTAATGAGTTGTATACCTCGAGTGAATTTCGTAGATTTTGCAAACACAACTTTCTTAATTACCAGTATGTTGCCAAAAACGAGACTGAGATACTTTTAACTGATGTTGAAAGGCGAGACGATATACAATTAGACAAACAGAATTTAAACCAAAGTAAAAATTTCTACGCTAACGAAGATGCGATGACACGCATTATCTTCATTAACATGAGCTAATTTAACCAAATAATGTTAAAAAAAAGAGAGCATTTCCTAAGAGGATATCAAGAAAGGTAAAATCTGGTACTATTAATGAAAGGATAAACAAACAACCACATTACAGCATTGCTTATGTTTTGAGAACATTATATTTTTTTTTTGAAAAATAATTTGGGATTAAAAACATAATTACATGTACTTGAATTTTTAATGAAATGAACTTTCATAAAATTTAAAATATTACTAGTGTTTTCAAAATTTAAATCTAATCAGGTTGTTATACAAGTATTTGAAGTTCAACAATTTTTTAAAAAAATACCAGTTTATAATTTGCCGCTAACCAATTTACATCAATGATATGTAGTTGTTAAAAATAGTCTAAATACTGCAAGTTTTAAATTAGAAAATTAGAAATTATAGCAATTTTACCCCTTGAAAACAACCTCCTTAAAGCAGGCTTCTCCTTTATATACATGTAATGTAGTGAAGCCGAACTTCTTAATATTTTTTAAATTATAAATATGCTACATGTTTATAAAAATATTTTTAAATTTATGATAGGCTGTTGATATAGTTGTATATTTATGAAAACATAACAATGAAATTAGTTTTAGATTGTATAATAATAAATTTTGAATATACATATGTAAAGCAATTTTGCCCCTTGAAGAGCACCTAAAAGTTAGCTTCCCCTGTACATACATTGATATGCAGTGAAGCCTAACTTAAATCATTACACAATTTTAAAATTTGTTACATTTTCCCATAAATGTACTTAAATGTTATGTAGTTGATATTAGTTGTATTTTACTAGAAAAAAATCAAAATACCGTAACATTAATTGTAAAACATTAAATTTTGAAATTTTACCAACATGTTCCCCTTGCATATAGCTTCACCGCAATACACGTGTATAGCAGTGAAGCCTAACTACATCATATTTTTATAATTATGCACTGAAATGCTGAAAAACGTTTAACAATAACGTACTTTTAACAATTTCCCCTTTTCAGGTGTATAATTATTTTTAAGAGTATACACTTTTATAAAGACATTTACACTTTTTGTCAAAATCTTGACAAATTTTGCAATAGTAGGATAAAATTAATATTTATAAACTTGCAACATTTTCCAATAATATTTAGGGTCAAAGCACTGTTAGATAAAAGCATGAAACCATCGTAAAAATGTAGTGATTACACAAAAGGCAGTGGCTACACTCACATCTAATTGAATTAAGTTGGTGGAGAAAAATCAATGAAATAGGATTTAACTTTTGTGGCATTTTTGGCCATTAAGCTAGCCTCCAATATAAATGCAGGAAGTGAAAATGCGTACCTATAAGGCTTCATTTTAAATTGGGGGAAAGAGTGAACCATGGCACAGTGGATATAAAAATAGGCAAAAATACACACGTTGAAGGATCAGCACACCAAATTCAAAGCTGAAATTTGTGCAAAATTAATGAGATTGTAGAAGAAAAAGGTAAGACAAATTTATTATTTAGCAACATGGAAACCATCGATTTCGATCCCATTCCCTATTTTCTAGCCAATATTACCTCTCTTTATTTCTTCTTAGGTTAATATAAAGAAAAAAAAAAACAATCAATGAAAGTCAAGGAAAGGACAAAAAATTAAAAATTAAACAAAAGTCACACTTTGACAAAAACAGCTTTTTGAATTTTGATTTCATAAAATATTTATTTGCTAAGATGCAAAATGAGGTTTAAAAATATATTGAAGAGGGAAAAGAAACGTTGCTATTAATATGATCTTTAACGTAATATCTGTGCTTAAGCTCAAATTTTAAAATGATACATTTAGCTAAAATTGTTAAATTTTAATAAAAATCATTTTTACGACGATACCGGGTGCCGTAACATTTTAACCGTAACACCCAGAACAAAATTTCGAATTAGGAAATGTAAGAGAATGTTATGATTGTATTAATTCATCTGATTTCGTCTTCATTTGTAATTAAATTAAGTTTTTACCATGATTTAATAACAGGGGCAAAACCCAAATTGTAGCTTTACTGCAACACAGTAGCATACTGCAGTGAAGTGAATATTACATGTATTGCGGGTAAGCTTGTTTCATTAAAATAAGTAATGTATTTATTATTTAACAGACAATAATATGATGTCGAAATTATTTTACTGTTCAATTCGTACAGTCGTATATGTATGTACAAGGTTACTATTTTTGAAGCACCACTGTATAAATTCGGTACAAATACTGTATTTTCCCGGTATCATGTTTATTTATCAAAAAAACGTGTTCACTACCTGTACTCTGTAACAATACAACGTTAAACGGAGTTTATATATCATAATTGCTAATGAAATACGAAATATAGTATTTATTTCACTAAAATCAGCTGCACCTTTAATAAAATGGTTAGCTTCACTGCAGTACATCACTGTATTGCAGTGAAGCTAACATTAAATTTTTAAAAAAACATGAAAATTGTATCAAAAGTAATATTTTTTATTCAGCTCACTAATATCCTAGAAAAACGTAGATTATTTTTAATGCAGTTAAGTCAATTTGCCTTATCAACATTCACGTAGCTGTAAATTAGATTATCATATCAGGTGACTGACTTTCGTTTCATCTTTCTTTCAAATTAGAGTTAATATGTTGAATTTATTAAATTAATTACGTTTATCAAACATTTTTACATTTTTATCGAGTTAGAAGGCACTAAAAGGCTAGTATTTATCATTTTGTATTTGCTGTTTGTTTATGTGTATGTTGTTTGGTGGGAAAAACTGCCCAATGTGGGTTATAGGGCCAATGGGCATCATTATTCCGAACTGCACCTAATCCAAAACATTATTTCTCCCCATTATTAAATTTCACTCAATAATATATTAGAATACACCACAACTACAGTGAAACCTGCGAATAAGAGCCCTCCATATAGCGTACTACCTGCGAAACGCGACATGCGCACTGGTTTTTTGGAACAAAATCACGGTTTTACCTGCGAAGTGCGTACGCCAAAGCAATGCAACAATGAAATTTCACCCACTGGGAAATTCTAAAATGAGGGCTATAAATGTTAAATAAAATACATTAGCGTTGTGAATACATGTTTACCATTTAGAAAAGGTATTTACATACATGTGCACCCAATATAAAGTAAAAATGGCTACATCTACATAGATGAAGTTGTATTAGAGCGTATACATTTTGTTTTCTATATGTATTTTCCGGTTGTGTTTATGTTAAAAATCATTTAAAATTACAACATACACATGTATATTTGTGCATCTTCATTAGGATAATAATATCTGATTTATTATGGTCATCACTTTAGCTGAACCTTCAAATAGCACATCCCTCCAAGTAGCATACCTCACGGTTCGGTCCCAATGGGGTGCGCTATACACAGGTTTCACTGTATTCAAATACCAAATTCGTTTATAAAATTATTAAAACATGGGCAGCTATCATAAATTGAATCCTGAAAATTGCCGAAACGCAGAAAATATGCCAATTTTTGCCTTTTACCCAGAAAAAGGTTAAAGGTCACATGTCACAAAGAACCATTTAGACCACTAGGATATGCCACCATCCAAATGGTCCTAATTTAAGCAGTTTTTGTCGCTATCAGGGCATGGCTTCATTATTAATATAAATTTGAAATGTGCATTTATTTAGGGGGTCTTGTAGATTATAGTGTGAAATCCAGAATTATCAAACATGTGTTTTCAACAGGTCTTTACCCCAAATATTTACCAAATCATTTATCAGCATGTGAATGAACAAAGATCAGGAACCACAATCAATCACCTTCATAAACAAATGAAACCCATTCTGACCATCTTATTTACTTTGGGTCTTTTATTTGATGGGAATTCCCTGATTTCAACATTTAGCCAAAATCAAACATTTCCAACATTTGCATTGTTGTCCATTTTATAAACACGTGATTTATGATGAAATAAACAATTTGGGAATCGTACATGTTTAAATAAATATCTGCCTATTGGAAATCTTAAAGATTTGAGAAACATGTTTTCTAGTTTCAACCGAAATCTAATATTTTTACAATATATTTATACAAAAAAAGCTTAGGTTGATAACATTTCAAACTATACAATTTGAAATAAATGACATCCATTTTTTGTAAATCACATAATCGTTATGTGGCAGGAATATATAAAATTTAATTTTGGTTGAAATTAACAGATTTAATAGTAAATTATGAAACATCACAAAAATTAAAACAATACCAGGAATCAGCTAAAAAATCGATATCTTCACCCCATTCCGCTAATTTCTTCGAAATGTAACATTATTTTTTGTGACTTTTTTTGTGGTAAATTTCCTATAAATCCCAGCTGGTGAAAATGTGTCCAATGTGGCACAAAATTCCCAAAATCAAGCTTTATTTTTCATTTATTTTACGACTAAACTATTTCCAAGAGTTAATGTCTTCTCTGTATTTTGTGGTAGGTAATTTATTTCATTGTTTTTTTTTTTTTTTTTTCACGAATCACCGAATCGAGGTTGATTATATTATTATTCTTTTCAATACTAGGGAATAAGACATTTTCATTGTATAAAGTGTCTTAAGACTTAAGACAAATACATTTTTCACCGAAAACGACTAAGAATGTCAGATATGCATGTATATTGTATATACCCAATTCTATTTTTAAATATGAATATATTTTAAAATATACCGATAGCGTAAAAATATATTTTAAAATACATGTATTTTAAAACATCAATTTGCAAGTAAGAAAAAATTCAAGCTTATATTTCGAGGATTTCATGGCACATTTCCTGACTTTCAAAATTATTTTTTAAAAATATAAAAATTATGTAACATAATTCAAAGAAGTTAGTCATCATAATTTTAAGACAAAGAATTTTCAGAAAAATACACTTGTCAAAATCTTAAGTATTATTTTTGGTATACTAAAAAGTATACTTTCATATACTATTAAGTATACTTTTATATACTGTAAAGTGTACTTAAAAGTATAGGAAGGTATAATCTTATAGTTTACACTAGTGTAATAAGAAGTGCATGCAGTTTATTATACTATACAAGTTTAAAATATATAAACATATTAAGTTTACATGTTCACTATATATACAGTAGGTATACTTGAAACATACTTTAATTTCTATATATTACACCTGACAAAGTATACTAGGAAAAGTATACTAAGAAAAGTATACTTTGAGAATACTTTTTCTATATTTGACGTAAAATATACTACGAAAAGTATACTCTGGAGTATACTTAATTTTCAGTATACTCAAAAAAGTATACAATATAGTATAATAACATACAAATTAGTAGTCTAAAAAGTATACTAAGTACACTTAAGATTTTAACTAGGGTGTACTTGTATTTTTATTATTTTTATATTATTTAAGGCCTATTTTGGCTGAAAATAACAACATTGTACTGCATTTGTAATCTTAATGGGAAATTCGTGTTATTTCATTAAATCTAAATGGATTTAAGTGAAACATGTTCTCATCCAATGAAATTTTTTTATAAATTCATCTGCAACACTCTTAAAAGCGTTTTATTTATTAATCTAAAACTAAAATTAATTTACAAAGAATCATATTAAATGCATTTGTTATCAAAAAAATATCAAAAGCGTTTCCTTCCTACATGTATATGTATTTATAAAAAAAAATTAATTGTTGCAATAGTTGCAAAAGTTTGATTGTAAAAATGCAAAAATAACAAAATATTTGGTTTAAATCATATACATTTTATATAAATATTAATGTAGTAAAAATTTCATTCAAGATAAAATAGCTGTTAAATTAATGTTACTAGGATGCAATAAAGTAGTATTAAAATCTCAAAAGTTCAGGTCAAATAAATCTAAAACTAAATTATCAAGTTTGCTTAATTCATAAATGTCCATCATGAAACAGAAAATAATTTTTTTGACCTCTGGGGGTCAAGATTTTGTTGAATATATCATATCACACTTGAATGGTAAATTATCTTATATATTATAAATATGAATTTGACTGAATTCATTCCTTGAAATAGAACATCGTCGATGACACTTTAATTAAGTTCAATGACTGAAAGGGTTAAAAAGGTCAAATGGTTTAATATTAAGTTGCTTTTAACCATCTGCAGTGATATATTTTTAACTGAAATAGTTTGAGTTACTTTATGTCTTATTTATGTCTTATTGTCTTATTTTATGACTAAGAAATATTTTTCATCGTGTCTTGAGACGTTCTTAAGATTAACACACTTTATCACTTTCTTAAGACATAAGACTAAGACAAAGACAAATTTTACAGCTTAATTTTAATTTTATGAAGTAATAAAGTTAGTAGAGCAAATAATAGTATTAAGAATAAGACATTTTAATATAGATTTTTTTCCAATAAGACAGTTCAACCTTCAAATGTCCATTTGGTCAACAGTTTCTCAAGACATCACAATAATATTTTTTTTAAAGAAAATATGCATTAAGCCACTTTTAGACAAATTACCAGAAAGACAGTTTTAATTAAGATTGAAACATTTTTCATTGTGTCTTAAGACGTTCTTAAGATTAACACACTTTATCACTTTCTTAAGACATAAGACTAAGATGCTTACCCCCGTACCACAGTTGCACAAATGGCGCTGCTTGAGATCGAGCTGCTTCTCAAGTAGACCAATTTTGCATACAAATTCCAGGACTTGAACCGCAACTTGATCTCAAGATAAACAATTTTAGCAACTGTGGTACGGGGGTTAATGTTTTTTAAGACCCTACCAGGATTTCATCCTACGATTTCTTACAGAAACAATGACAGCTTTCTTAAAGAAGGGCATGTTCATACTTGCACAAATTTCTTAAATTTCTAAATGAAGAAGATTTCAAATTTGTACATATTTCTTTACATTCTTAAAGAAGATGATGTTAAAATTTGTACAAATTTCCCAACTTTCTTAAAGAAGAAGATGTTAAAATTTGTACAAATTAACTTTCTTAAAGAAGGAGATGTTCATATTTGCACAAATTTCCTATCTTTCTTAAAGAATATGCTCAAATTTGTACAAATTTCCCAACTTTCTTAAAGATGATGTTCAAATGTGTACAAATTTATTGACTCTTAAAGAAGAAGAAAAGGATGCTCAAATTTGTACACATTCCTCAACTATCTTAAAGAAGATGTTTAAATTTGAACAAATTTCCTATCTTAAAGAAGATTATGTTAAAATTTGTACAAATTTTCCAACTTTCCTAAAAAAGATGTTCAAATTTGTACAAACTTATTGACTCTTAAAGAAGAAGAAAAAGATGCGCAAATTTGTACACATTTCTTAACTTTCTTAAACAAATTTCTTTAAGAAGAAGATTTTACAATGTTCATTTCTTAGCTACTTGTAAAAAAAACAGCAAGCAGCGTCCTCTATCGAGCATTTCATTTTCTGTTAATGCAATTTAGTGTTGAAAGTTACGTGAAGAAAGTGCTTTCAGTAATGGTTAATACTTTCTTATATACATGTATACGTAAGATGCCAATCAGTGTCCACTGTAGAGAAGATGACAGATTTAGGGCCATGTGTCCTCTGCTAATGGACACGAGAAATGAGACCTCTTAAACCCCACGAATCAACATGAAAAGTACTTGTCTTCCTCCCCATCTTAAATAGAAATTAATCTCGTCAGTTGGAATTATAGCTGAATGTCTTTTGGATAAATGCAAAAGCCCCTTAACAAAATGTGTCCATCTTAAGTGGGCACGTGAGTGCTTGAGGACCCTTAGTGGCTCTTTTTATGGCCATCTTAGCTCAAGATCCACCTCCAAAAGAGGTTCTTGTGAATATCCAGAAAAACTAGGGCTTTTTATTTCAGAAATTACTGCAGAATTAAGGAATATCTAAGGAAACATTAATAATAGACTTTGTGACAGTTATTATTACTATCTTATCATTTTCTTGACAGATTTCCTGAAACTTATTTCGTAATTTTCATGTAATTGTACATTTTTTTCTGGAACGGTTTTTCCAACAGTGATTTTTGTCTAATGTATAAATTGTGGCATGCAAAATCACGTGTAAAATGCATGTTTCTAACAAGTTTTTTGTACACTTAACATGACTGTTAAATTAAGTGTAAGAAGCATATTTTAACACGTCTAATCTCATGTTTTCTTAATAATCGTCTTATTGTATGTGAAAAATTGTTATTTGTCATTAACAACTTATGTGAGTCATTGGCAACTTCTGAGTCAATGACAACTTTTGTGAGTCCATGACAACTTGTGAGTCAATGACAGCTTCTGTGAGCCCATGACAACTTCTGTGAGTCCATGACAACTTCTGTGAGTCCATGACAACTTCTGTGAGTCCATGACAACTTCTGTG
>JAQGCC010003251.1:0-15847 GCA_034698905.1 Xestoiulus laeticollis
ACTATTTACACAGCGGCAAAATAGGGAATCTCCCCTTTTTGAATCCTTTATGAGGAAGTAGCTATTGGGCGACACTATTTACACAGCGGCAAAATAGGGAATCTCCCCTTTTTGAATCCTTTATGAGGAAGTAGCTATTGGGCGACACTACTTACACAGCGGCAAAATAGGGAATCTCCCCTTTTTGAATCCTTCATGAAGAAGTAGCTATTGGGCAACACTATTTACACAGCAGCAAAATGGGAAATTTTCCCTTTTTTCAATCATTATACATGTACATGAGTCGATCTGTATAGTTATTGCATATCACAAGCAAAATTTAATTTCCCAGCATTTCCTTGACATTTTTGATTCCGTGTTTGATATTTTTTGCAGTTCCATTGTTGATATTACCTTACAAAATCAATGGTACCAATAAAAATTATTAAATATCACTTAATGGAGGTTTATTATTTTATACATGGGTCCCAAGTCGCCAACCCCGCCCTCCCCGGCACATTTTATTATTTTAGAGAGGAATTTATTTTACACAGGATTATTTTAACCAAACAAACGACTTGAATTTGGTGTATCTGTCCAACCTCAATAATAAAGTGTGGATCAAATTTACGAGTCTATTATCAATTTCACATTTAATAACCCAGGACGCTAATCTCTCCAATCCCATCTGTTATTGTTTGTTTGCGTTATGGATATGATGTGTTTTATACCTTCCAATTTCTTTTTTTTTATCCCACTATGCTTTTTTTTCCGAGACGAGTAAACCTCTTTTTTCTCTCTCCTCCCATTCTGGACCCTAGTGTAATTTTCCGACCGAAGCTGCGCCATTCTCATCACCTTCCTCCCTGCTCATCATGCTAAAAAAGGTGATTCCAACGTCTCTAGACAGCATTTGAACGACGGTGGGGGCTTTCTTGGCATCCCCATCACTTTTGCCACAACCCCGGCTGCCATTTGCCTAGATTACGCACCCTTTTTATGGGCCCTCGGAGAGGAATTAGCGTTGGTGGCGGTGGCAACCGTGGTGCATGTTGCAAAGTAGGCCTTCCTCTTCAAACAAATGGGTCCTTTTGCATCGAGCTTGCAGGCCTATCTTCTCTCTTTTCTCCCTCCATTGGTGCTTCTCAGCCCAATTTTCGTTTCTGGAAATGATTTTGCTTTCGTTTATCATCGCAGTAAATATCATGCGGCATCAGCGAGAGAGGCTCTGGAAGTACAGGTATATCAGTGCTTGTTTGTTGCAGGCTGCACTGGAATGCACTTCCTGTACAATGCGACACAAATACAAGCTTGTCAAATTGGAAGTTGCAAGTGCAAAACTAAATTCGTGGTTTGATTATCGAATCTGATCTGCTAGGATTTTTGAAAAACTTGATAGGGTCCAAGGGCTTCAGGCCTACAGGTCTTGTCAATAAGAGCTGTATTGGAGCTGTAGCATCTTAAAGGGCCACATGCTGGAAAAGCACGTGGTGCTGATGATATTAAATACCATAAAATTGAGAGTAACTAAATTGCACTTGAGAAATTTGGGTAGAAAATTCAAGTTTCTATTACAGTGCAGTGTTGACATTTTTTTAAAAAGATGGAATTCTTGTTAGAATACTACCATCCCTAGTGAAAAATCTTATTGTATGAGACCCAATACCTTATGGGAATATGGAACATATCAGTTTTTTATCAATTAAAAATCTTGGTAAAATGAATTTCGTCTTTATTTATTTAATTTTAATTCTTAAATTTAATCATCAAGTTGTTAAGTGATGGTCAAGTATAGCATATCAATCTTGGTAAAATGAACTTCGTCTTTATTTATTTAATTTTAATTCTAAAATTTAATCATCAAGTTGTTAAGGCCATGGTCAAGTTTGAAGCATTCTGGGTGAAAGTTTCGTTAATCTGGCTTCATCAAGTTGTAGCCTAAAATATCATGCTTTCACTTTCGGATTACACAATATTAGTTGCATATAGAAAAGTAGCAGCTGTTGTACAATTGTAGATAGTTTTAAATGAAAAGTATAATTAAATATTATCAATATACAGCATGACGCACGTATAGGTCTTCCTATACTGCAGACAGTAGTAATTTTAAAAAAAATATGGAAAATGAGTAATGGACAAAGGTTTGTCACAGATGTTTTACAAAAAAAATCTTCCTTTAATTCTTAAAGTATTATAGGTATCTTAACCTCAGCCCAGGTCATTTAATAACTGTTATTCCCTTCTTGCAATGTCATAGCTTATTGTATTCTTTCTAACATCTAAATTTGATTATCAACGTCGGTCTTTGAATGTTGTTTAGAAATGATTTTCACCCTATAGTTTAATGTGGACTATGATAAATAGAGAGCAATTTTTCGGAGTGCTTATGGACGCATTATAAACACTCATCTGCCTAATTAAAATAAACATTGAAAACTCAGCACAATACAAACAGCATCTTATGTAATGGGGAATTAATTGCGAGCAGCTGGACCGAAGAAAAACGCTAACAGAGTTATAGTAATCAGCGAGCATGTACTATGATTTTAATTAAGTGGAAAGGTCCTTTTATAGGAAGCGCTTCGCTTTCATTGTAAGAAATTCATACGCCATAAGGCTTTTCACATTGAGAAACGTTTTTGCTGTACACACATTCAGGTCCTATGGTATTAGCAGGTGCTGCTTTTGCTAACATGATGTAGCAGATTTTCCTTAGCTGAAATTCGTCAATGGAAAAATAAGCTTATTCAAACTTTAGAATAGAATGGCAGATCAACAATGTTAACTCGAAACAACAAAGCAAAGTGGCGTAGTGTTCGTAACCTGACCTTGCAAGACAGTACAATGAGAAATTTGAAAGGGATGCTAATTTTATTCATACGAAAATGCACCTTCACATTTGAGAATTATATACTGCAGTTGTCATTTCTGCACACTTATACGCAATTTATGCTTATTTAACTGTACAGTAGAACCCCTCTTATCTAATAAGAATATAATAATTTGAGATATTAGCCAATAGAGGTTATTAGGTAAGAGAGGGTTATTTTTTTGTAGTTTTTAATGATAAGATTCTTCAATGTATCTCAAAAATGCATCTAATTTTTGTACACACACTGTAATGGCTTGTGTGTATTACTCAGAAGCAGAGCACATATTCTCACGCGGGACTTAATGTCCAAAAACCCGTCCAAAGAACTTCATACTGTTATTTTTTCAACATTTAGACTTTTTGTACATGTAATGTACTGAAATTCTTGGGCGAGCCCGAAATGTTTTAGTAACTACAAAAGGTTATTAGCTAATAGATGATTTGCTATGAGGGGTTCTACTGTAACAGCCCCTAACTAAAAACCTAATTGCACTACATCTTGCCTACATAACGCTAACGTATGAACTACATGTGTATATTATATTTTAAGGCTCATTTACACTCTTGAGTACGTACGCCCTATACTTGCAAAGTTAAAATTTCAAACGCCATTTTTGTCCTAATAAATGAAAATGCATTTAAGAAAAAATTGCTCATTATTCATCATATTTTACTGAATTGAACTGAAGCCAACCTTGACGGTATTGCCGCATTATAACTCGACGGCTCCAACTTGGAATTACAAATCTTGTTCAGTAGGCCTATGCTCTTATATTTGTCTCAAAATACGTTCAAACTCCTAACATCGTTTAAATAAAAAGTACCATGCCATAGATATCCATAGAAAAAAATGCTTTTGATATTGAGATGTCATTTGTTCTCATTGCTTTACTCATTTAGTCTCTTTAGTCCATGGTGATCCATTTAACCCCCATGTGCACAGCAACATTCAAATTTACATTAATGAGCTTTTTCACATGAGCGTTTCCTTATAGCGTTTATCCGTATGTGCACATAACTATATCTGAGCTTTTATCACAGTGTTCACAGGATTGTTCCATTACTATCACAAATAAAAACGATTAGAGTAGTTGAATATGTTCTTATTACAGTGAGATCTCACAGTCTGTCTTATTATAATATTAATAATAATATTTTTATGAAACTTTCATGACATCCCACTGTAATACAATGAGGAACTTGGTTAATAAAACTTGCAATGTTCAATTAGGATCACAAGTGATAATATGAGACTAGTGATACACTATGAAATGAGAAATGGTACCAAATGAACACCTTAATATCAATGGGATTTTATTCTACAGGAGTATGACTAAGGATTTTTCAGTATCCACAATGGTGCTTTATGTCAACAAATAACATTTTGACTTAAAAAAAACATTTAAAGGTATAATGTATAAAAGTTCCCTTTTTGGATCATTTTTGGGATAATTAACATTTGGATGTTTCATAATCTTATAAGAAATGACATTTTTTGCAATGAGATTTATCACTGAAGATAATGATTAGATGATCCAATTAACCCCCATGTGCATAGCAACATTCAAATTTACATTAATAAGCTTTTTCACATGAGCTTTTCCTTATAGCTTTTATCCGTGTGTCTATATGTGAGTGTGTCTATATAATCTATATGTGAGCTTTTATCACAGTGTTCACTGGATTGTTCCATTACTATCACAAATTAAAACGATTAGAGTAGTTGAATATGTTCTTATTACAGTGAGATCTCACAGTCTGTCTTATTATATGTCTCATAATTTAAAAAACAATGGATCTCGTACAATAAAATTTTCTCACTATATAGTGCGAATAAGTGTATGGCTAAAGTGCTTAAACTTTCATATGCGATCGCTTATAACTTGCCAAAAAATAGCTTTTAAGAAGATCATCATGAAGAAGATGATTTAAGCAAGTGCAAAGATATTATTCCACGATGAAATGAACATGCATCTAATTCAAACAGCTTCCAATTTATGTAAAATCATAATGCAGTTATTCGAGTGCCTCATAGAGCAGAATTTCACATTTTCTACTAATAATACATTTTTGAGGCAATTCTTGATCTTGATACAAGGTTTTGTTGAGCGTCTACATCTTATGCAGGAAATTGATTTCTTAGGAAACTGGAGTTCATACGCAATGAGCAACAAACATTGCAATTGGCATTTCTAGGTCACCTTTCAGCTACTCGACATACTCGTATCGAAAACATGTTGGGATCCATGGCAAAAAAAAATACTGTAGAAAAACCAATTGAAAACAAGAGTTTCTTTGACATTTTAAAATGAAAGAGTGGGATTTGATGAAGAATAAGCTCTCTTTTTTAAAAAAATATTGGATGCCACGCTTCCCATCAGGTGGTACGCAGTATGCAACCTAACTTAAATTGGGCACATCTCCACATTCTCAACATCTACAGGTATGATGGACGATGAAGGCCAAGCATTTAACCGACCTTAACATCTGCTCAAAGTTATCTTCTCTCGGAAATGCCCAATGAAACCTAGGATACACGATGTACTTTTTTGCACCAGAAGTTGTGGCAAATTTGAGCTATGTACTTGAATGGCTTTTTCCAGTGAGTACACCTCTATTTGCGCCCTAACCTGACCCGCCCACCGTTCTGAACTTTTCACATAATGCACCAGGTAACGGCATTTACCTGTAATCTACAAAGGCGGCCTGTAATGTTTTAACGACCCCCCAACGTGTAAGGGTGACACCTTAGCCTTGCCCTTACTTATTTTAACGATGGCAATTCACGCCTCTGTCTAAATGGCTAATCCTACCTCAATAGTGATTTACTGTAACCGTCATAGCCTTACTGACGGTTACATGCCCCTAAGTATGCCCTTTTTTTTCTCATTCTTCACCCAGTTGGGTGTGTGTTTTTCTTAGGTCACTTATGGTCGAAGCAACGTGTCAACCACGTGTGCTTGAGCAATGAAAAGAATGTTGGTGGAGTCGGCCATAATTACAGCTGTCCTTCTTAGATCACTTTCATTGAAATTGATGCCAAAAATCCATTGCTACACTGACAAGTGACACCAATAACAGCAGGGTGTCCCGCTGCCATTTTCCACCAATGGGAAATCCATCAGGATCTAAGCCAATGTACACCACCGAGCATTAATCCTAAGGTTGGATAAAATTGGCTTTTTAAAAGACAGCCATGACTACTGATTTTCAACATCTAATGCATTTAGAAGGATGGATTGCTTGCCATTAGAGGCTCTGGACAAACAGAAAGCTAGAGCTTAGAAAACAGGGTTGTACTGAGATAAAACTGCTAAAATCTACTGGATATGTAGGGTACATAGATTCTACGAGATTCCTATTTCCTTTTACATCATTTTCATCAATGTTAACATGGACAAACAAATGGGAAGGGAACTTTCGTAATGCTACTTGGAGTGATTTGAATGTTGGTAGATGTCATGTTCAATTACTATCTAAAAAAAGTTGTCATAATAAGGTGCTCTGAAACACCTTACTGTTTTTCAAATTTTTTAATGGTATTACAAGTTACCAAATGGTATATTGTTTCAAAAACGGTGCTTCAATTGCATATCGAAGTAGGCTACCTTTAAATGTACCTTTGAAGAAGCACATTCTATCAAAAGGTGTTCATGAGCACCTTTATTGGTGCTAAATTAAAGATGCCCATAAACACTAGTGCTTCATGATGCAAAAGAGGTTATATTTGCGACAGCTTATAACACTTTCATAATTCATTGATACCATTTTTAGAGTATATAATTGTTCACTGAAGAAGAAGTTTGAGTAAAACTTGACATCTTTGATTCAAGAGATATTCTGGAAAAAAATCAAGCTTATTTTAAGGATTTTAAGGACATTCTCCCACAAGCAATTACCAAAATTATTACTACGTCAATGGCAATTAACAGTTTAAATATTATAGGGTCTCAAAGTGATATTTTACAACAAAACCTCACACCAGTTATAAAATAGGAATTTTTGTCGCTGTACAAAACCTCATCAGAGAAATTGCATAGCATATAAAAGGAAATGCATGATAAACAAGGTTGACTTTGTATTAAAATACATGTATATGATTCAATACGTACTGTACAACCAAACCTCATTCCTATAGCAAAAATGGGAAATTTTGGTCGTCGTTTATAAAGAAAAATAAATCTTATAATATTGAAAACATAAAATAACAAGGGTAATATTCGATTTTTACAAACTAATAAATCAGAAATGTCATCAAATGGTTTTTAACTTAAATTTCAAGAATCATTCCCGAATTTTTTGAGGCGCTAAAATTCAAATACATTTCCCGATTTTCCAGGCGACTGGACAGTCTAGTATATTGTACTCAAAGTAAAGAAATATTCCATAACATTACATAAAATCACTTTGCTTTACATAAAAATGGCACTAGTGGGGACATTGATTAATGTCGTATAGTATTTTTCCAAACATGGAGTTGTCTATACACAAACTGGATATGACTTTGCAATTGTATATAAACACAATATTGACACGCTGGATTATATAAAACAAAATTTATTTTGGAAACGTGCAAATTGGTATAACCAAAAATCACAACACAGTCAACACCGAGTTGGTTAAGATCCATCACTGACACAGTACAGTGATGAATCCTCAAACGTCAAAGATTTCAATTTCGTAATTGCTTCAGTAGGGGGATTATTTTCTTTTAAAAGCCCTATTGCCAATTAAAAAACTAAAATACCTTGGGCAAAAGGCTCAGTTTGCTAACAACAACACACGGAGGGAAAATTCACCAGAAGAAAACTCTAAATGTCAGGTGTGAAAATTTTCCTATATACCATGACCAATGAAAACGGTCTGGAAACATAATGGTATATACAGCAAGATGACAACTGCTAACACTTGCCGTGCAAAAGACACGGTAGAAACATTACCTAAATCATTAAAGGAAAGGACAATTGGTGATCACTTCAAAGGTAGATTGCCGCACACCTGGACGATCAATTAACTATTATTATAGCCAATGGGGAACCATCAGTGCTACGGCTCGTTAGTCCCTATGGGCCAATAATGAGCAAAGAACCATCTTCCGACAACAAATAATCATTTTACCCTGCCCGTTGTTGCAAAAATAAATTTATTATGCGAGTTATAAAAATACGACAAGCCGACAATCACTCTCTCCAATTAATTAAACAAAGTGCACACCGTTGTTAACGATATCAAACAGTGCCACAACTTCATTGGGAATGGCCGAAATGACATTTTTCAGTGTATAGATAAAAAACATATTTCTAGGAACAAGGTGGACCAAAATGCAGTGATAATACACTTTTTTTAACCTTAAGTTATTAATTTATCAACGTCCATTTTTTCATGGAAACCCTTGCAAATTATAACATTTTAACCGTGACACTTAGGACAAATGTCAAATTAGGAACAATAAGATAAAGGTCTGTTTGTTTGAAATTCTATTTGACGTTTCCCTCTTTTGTTAAAAACGGTGGAATATGTAACCATGTTTTAAAGTAGCATTTGTAGCAAGATGTGCAATTTGTTTGTCAGTTCTCTTAATTATTGACGTTTTAAGCAAATCTTCAAATATCTCATCGTTAAGAAGATTTAGCTAGATACGATTCTAGTTTTCAGAGAACTAAAAAAGACTAGTAACTACCTAATTAAATATTTTGGCAGCATGGTTAGGGACAATCTATTATTTTATCACTATTTTGGTACGCTTGCCAAATAGCTTTTTTAAGCATAATTTAGAAAACAAAAAGATGAAAAGTGAAGATGTGAAATGCGGTGCCAGAAATAACAGTTTACTTGAGCTATCATTGAAGCATTATTGTTTAAGAAATTGCATAACGATTTCAGCATAAATTATATTGAGCTGTTTTGTGAAAAACAATAAGAATACATTAAGATCTTTAATACGAAGTTTTGAACACATTTAGGTAAAAGTGTAAGCATTACTTAGCATGGACCATGCTAATGAGTTTAGAGACCTAAAGCATGCAATGAAGCATATGAGATTTCAATGTCAAAGGAATTTTATTCTATAGTATAATATATGGCAAGATTCCCTTAAAATAATATTTAATGACTTATAAAATCCCGCTGTCTTATTATGACATCCTCCTCAGGAACAAAATTTTCAATTGGGGCAACAATGACATGTTTCACAATCTCATAGCAAAGGGGTCTCATAACAATGACTTTTTTTAGTTGGGAAAATGCATACATGTATGCAGATTTTAATATTACATCACGCCATTCAAGCATAATTAATATTGGAGCTTGTTATAGATTTTGTGAATTTAAATTAAAACACATTTCACAAGGGAAAGATGTGAAAATTATTCATCATCAATGACTTTCAATGCTGGCTTATAGCAAAGTTTATCGGAAAATTAACACTCAGAGCTTTCGATTAAAAAATTATTCATAATCCAACAAGATATATACTTAGATAAAAAATTAAGAAATCTGCTTATAATTTATAAGTACAATACAATCTAAGCTTTAAAAGCTTTGGGATAATAACATCAACACAGTAATATGGATTAAATACGATATATTACTATGATGGCAAAATTACCACGCTTAATGCGATTTACAAAATTAATATTCAACCCGCGAATGAACACAATAATTTAAAAACATTTTTGAAAATCAAACACGTCTTCTATATAGGTGTTGTAAATTCACCTTTTACAAACTTTTAAATCATGCCAGAAAAGCTGCACGATTTTTTATATAGAAGCTAGTAAAAAAAATGATTCCTGAATGCCGAGAAAGCAATAATCATGATTTATTGAAATAACAAACTGTCATAATTTCTTTGTGTAGAAAAAATGCGAAAAGGTTATAAAAACAGATGCCTTACCAATATGCATTCGTAATGATAAGCATCGTCTAAGTGCCGCAATAGACTCATAACTTTACTTAAATTTCGATGCGAATTGGTACTTGCAGACGCAGCATGGGGAATTTTAGATAACAGCGGGTTTGTTTGCATCAATAAATTTGATTTAGCACCCGCTGTCTTTTATAAAAGGTTAAGGCTTTTGTAGAAAATCAAGAGGTTCAATTGAGCTATCCTACAATGATGACACTGAGATATTTTACAACAAATTTATATTTATTACTAGCGCATCATGAAATACTTGGGGGAATTAACCATCGCTAACACATACTTGAAAGAGAACATTGGATAAGAACACTTTGACCCGATTTCCTGCATTTTGTGCAGTCATGTGCTCACTTCAAATGCCTTAATTTTCATCACTTTCATATATGTCCTTCTCAATTATTTTATCCTCCCCAATCATACAAACAGTAAGAAAAACCATAAAAGACTTCATAGTCCTTACAAGTTATACTTCTTAAATGACCTCATATTCACTTTTGATTGGTCTCTTGAATTCATTTTACAACAAGTTGTCCGAACAAGTGAACACAACCATGGCTATTTACTAGTTTTCAATATTTGACCCATAAACCTAAGATGTAATTTGTGAAATGTTGAAACCAAGGAAATCATGGTGTTTGAAGAATTCTGCATAGGAAATGTATTTAGTGTCCTTTTGGATACAGTGAAACTCGTGAATAGCGAACCTCTAAATAGCGATGACTGGAAGTAGCGAGTACCCACAGTCGGCAAGAATCGATTTAATACAAAATTGCCTTGAAGTAGCGCATTAATGAGTAGCGCATGTTAATGAGCGAGAATCACGATTTTCCCTACGAATCATGGGCGCTCACAGAAAATTTTCTAGGGGGGGGGGAGGGGGGGTGAAATCGCAGAAAATTTTCTAGGGGGGTCAAAATATTTTTAGGCTTTACAAAGGGATGGGGGGTGTGTTAAGGTAAGCCGGGAGCCATCAAACCAGGGGGGGGGGGGCAAGTGCCCCCCTTGCCCCCTCCTGCGGGCGCCCATGCTACGAATATATCAATGTATAGGTCAAGCAAAAAAACATAAGTGCATGGTAGCTCCCTATACATATACGTGCACGTATACCATTTAGAAAAAGGGTAATTCAAAAAGGAAGTCCTCAGCAATAGGGTGGGGGTGGTCTGTGAGAGTGTGGACCATTTTGTCACCCCATGTGGTCATCGCTTTAGCTGAACCTGTCAATAGCACTATCACTCCGAATGGCACAACTTTAGGTTTGGATTATGTGGTTTGTGCCATTCAAAGGTTCCACTGTAGCCTTTACTTGATCCTATTATATTAAAGTGCATACGTTCATGTTGGTTCTTTTGTGACAATTTCAAGAGTACTTACGAAGTTACGGCTTACAAAACGAGCTCAGAAATCCTACGGCATCAATACAGCCATCGCAAACGTGTAAGCAGAAGCCTACACGTTGGGATGGCCCGCCGGCTTAACTTTACACGACCCCCATTCCCTTTGTTAAGCTTGCCGGCTTACTAACCATCGCCGGCTTACTAACCATCGCCGGCTTACTAACCATCGCCGGCTCGACAGCCGGCTTAACAAAGGGATAGGGGAACGCGATCAAATGGTAAGTGTTTTTTTTTTTAGCGATTTCAACTGTTTTTGTCACGGGTTTTCCACCCGCTTGGCAACCGTGGTTACCAAGCACGGAAGGTGCTCTGGTAACCCGGTTCTGAATAAAAAGCCTGGTTATTTATTGGCTCTTGACTATTTGTCCTTCCTGAATTTTACTAAATTAAACCTGCAAGGAGATCATGGTGATGAAAAATTGTTCCAAGGGGAATTCTTGACAATTTTCAAGTAGGCATAAACTCATTACAATAATCCACTAAAATTAATTTTACAAGTTTCCCTTGTACAATTTCCTGCCTATTTCTGAAATGCTTCCATATTCCCTTTATTTTGATAGTCTCTGGACTTGATTAAACAGCAATGTCACAAGGTAATAAAAAAACTGGCAATTTACTGGATTGCAATATTCATAACATATAATTGGAATCCCACTGCATTTTTTGAAATGCTGAAATCAGGACGATTGAAGAATACTCAATGGAGAATGGTTTAGTGACTTTTTCAAGTTAAGTCATGTATCATACACTACAAGCCTTCTAGGGCTTAAAATTTTATCAAAGATTTTGGAGAGGGAGAGTTCATTTATTTCCCCAACATAAGGATTAGTCTAAGGACATACATGAACAGACATGGTCAACAACTAGCCCGTGTTCCATGAATTCTTAATTGACAAATGGTCAGTTTTACCTTGTCTTTAGTCCAATTACCGCCTGTTTTCCCACTCTCATTATCCTCTTCCGCCCATCGCCCAAACGGAAAAAAAGATTAAGTGATGTGATGCATGTTTGCAGCCGATAAGAAATCTAATTGATAGCCCTTCAACGTCTAACACGTTACATGTAAAGCTTAGTTCATTAGAGAAGTCCATTGAACTGTGGAAAACAGTGGTAGTATTAGGGAGATTACACAGTAAAGCAAGGTGGGAAGAGATTATTCGGGGAAAAGTTAATTCTGGGTGGGAGTTGGTTGAGGACATGGCAGAATTGGACAATGCCAGTTAGATGCTTACTAATCCCCACCAGAGGGCATTGCAAGAACAGTAAAAATAAAAATTTCTGTCGGCCTTGCGACCAAGTTTATAGTCGATGGTAGAAAATGCATTTTTATAACTGTTTGGTAAAACGTTTACGACATGGGAAGTAAAATTGGGTTTTTCATCAATAGGCATGCACACGTGTGCTGGATATCACACCTGCAAATGCTTGTTTCCCCCTCTATACATAACCTTCTTTAATAAGACTATTGACATGATATAGGTCGGCCAATTTATTGCTACAATTGTAAAGAGTTTACAATAGCAACTTTGAATATCTTAATATTAGGGTCTATTCAGAAAACAAATTGTCCAAGCCCACATAAACAACAACAAAACTGCCAACAAAAAATAGATGGTGGTCTAAATAAATGTGGTCAGGTGGTATATAGGTATTCAAGGTAAAATACAATAAATGTGCTGTTGTATACCCAGAAATCTTGTGAGCTTATGGCAGTGTACACTTACACTGTAGATTAATTACTTTCAAATATAAAACATCGGGGATAACCATTAATTATGTCAACAATTTTTATGAAAATTTTAACTCCCCCCTCCAGCCCATGTCAACAATTGTTTAACTTCGTCAACACCCCCATATTTTGTTGACATAATTAATGGACGATCCCATTGAGAAAATATCACAGTGATATTCATAAAACTTAATTATAAAAATATTTTATTTAGTTTCTATATAGTTTGTGTAAATACATGTACATTTTTTAACTTTAGTACCAGGGGTTTGATTACTACATGTACCAGACGGAAAAACCTATTGAAAGACCCATGACCTTTGAAGTTGACACCTTTCCCTTTGCAATGTCTGGTACTGCATAATACATTGTAACATAAACCCCAAAATGGATTTTTTTGGAATAAAATTACTTTTTCGAATGTTCTTGAAAATCTAGGCTAAAGCTCTGTAAGTTACAGAAATAGCCCTGGCTACATAATGTATACATTTTGCATGGGTCAGACTGCAGGTGGACTTGACATGATTGGGGGTAGTGAAATTGAAACCAAATTGAAGAAATGCTTGCAACACAAAAAAAATGCCATGAAGTTTCTGAAATGTTTTCGTTCGTTTGCAAGCCAAATAAAATATGCAGTTCAGATGATAAAAATTTCAATTTTGACTCGCTCATGCAATGATTTGAAGAGTGGGTCAACAAAAACCATTTTATTCTTCAGATAGTAAAGTCTATATTTGGAGATTTCAACCTGGAAAGCAGTTCAAAAGAAACTGCATAGTGGCAATCATTTTCAACAAATATGGGAACGTTCAATTCATTTGTAGACGAGCATCATTCATGCAATGAATGTAGGGAATTTAAAGTCTAAAGAATTGCCTATCCTTTAACAAAATCCGAGAACATTTCATGGTTTTTTAAGAAACTGAGCACAAACTTATACTTTTATTCAATTTAGTACTGGAAAATATTTGAAGCATTCAAATAAAAAATAAACTAACATTGCATGTGAATTTTTTGAAAATGTATATGAAAATGTTACAATATTTTTTATCTTAAAATTTTAGTTTTTCACGGATTTATATCATTTGTTGTACTCTTTTAATCCCTTGGTCCCTTGTGCTATTTAAATTCCCCTCTTAATTCACCCAACCTCCACTTTTAAAACCTTTTATTTAACTTCACACGAACGAAGGGAGCTTTTCTTGGTTGTTTGTTTGTTTCAACTTTTTTGAAGTCATATTTGACCAAATTTCACACGTTCTAGAGAGCTGAAATTATGTGTGCAACTCAGTCTCATGGTACATTTTAATCTTCAAAATTTTAGTTCAGTTTGCTGAAACTATAACGACCAAAAAGTTTCAATTTCACATGTAAAAAATGCATTTCATTGCATCAAAGTAGAACGACTACACGCTATGGATTGCTGGGCTATGACGTCACGGGTTTCACAAAGAGATGGCATGAGTGCTCTGTATTGCCGATGGGTAAATAAAAGGTTTTACACGAAAAACGAATTTTTTTTAACAACTTGTAAATAATGTTGTGTTTTATAATTTTCACCGATATTTTACCATCAAGAAAAAGAAAAATTTCCAAATCATGCTATTTTAGGTTGATGCAACAGGGTGAAAGTAACGGTTTTCAGCATCACTGCACAGTTTCAGCTCTGTAGCATTACATGAGTAAATTGCTTTATGGACCAGAATTTTAATTTTGTAGTTTTTTTCTCTCTATATTTACTTTTCTATTTAACAGTGCCACGTTTGAAAACGTTTTCCACAGTGCGATAACGAAAATATATAGTATTCGGGTCTTATTTTGTGACAATTGCCATAAGTGAATATTTATGCATGCCAGATAAAGCATATCAAGCCTAAGGGAGGGGGGAAGAGAGAATTGAAAAAAAAGGAAAACATTTAATAAATGGAAATGCCACTAATTTTATAGTCGCATATTTCGCATATGAACAAATTCAATATCCATCCAGCTATCGATAATTACTTTTTCATCCTGCATAGGAAACAAGGGAAAGCTACTAGGGGAAATTTTACAAAACAAAGTTGCCAATCTCATGAGAATATTGCCTTCAGCGATGGAATTGTACGAAAAAATAGGCAAGGAAAAAAAAGGCAATATATAGACGTGGAGTTAACGAATGAAAAAAGCCTGTATAATGTGAAGTTGACGCGCTGGGTAACAACGAGTAAAAAAGTCAATTTCGACTAATAGAATTTGGCTGCGTGTTTTGTGTGAAGGCAAAAACATCGATTGCAAGATGACATTTTGTCACGGAAATAATTCCAGTAGAATGGAAGAGCCAGCGGGCATGTTGGAACAGTTTCGCCACGATGGAATAAACTATTCAAAAATGCAAACGCAAGACTAAAAAAAAAACGAAAAAGGGACACAAAAAATAATGGCAGACAGGTTAAATATTCAGAAAAAAAAAACGGGAAATATGTCAAAATGTTGAAACGTTTATGCACTTTGTCGATGGCAAGGCCATAATCACGACGGTGTAGTCACTGTCGGCGATTTGTGACAAATCGGTGGAGCTATACCAGAAAGTGTACGTGGATTCAACTGACAAGACAAGTCCTTAAAATATTGAGAGGCAGTGCTAAGAACTAATTTCCAATTAGCACAATCAATTGAGTATTGAATAATGCTATCAACATTATTTATTGATCCCATTAGCAATGCACTAGATTTCTCATTGACGTATACGTATACATAACTGTCAAATTTGGATAACCAACTCCAAAATGAATGAAATGCTATACAGTTACAGATAAGTGAATAATCAAAAATGGTTATAATATTAGGCTCCTTCACGCGAGCGCTGTTAAGCATAAGCCGGCAACGCTTTTCCCGCGTAATTAGATGTGCGCATGCGCTGTTCATGCGCGCATCTAATTACGCAAGAAAAGCGTTGCAGGCTTGTGCTA
>JAQGCC010003252.1:0-15847 GCA_034698905.1 Xestoiulus laeticollis
CATTCGGTATAAATAACAATGAAAAGGACAAGTTTATACTCGCTATGTTACTGAAGCTAATCTGTGTGATATTTTTTACAAGCAACATGCATATTCTTTTATTCGTTCAAATCTCATGACAATATGACATTCTTCATAGCAGACAGAAATATTTTTACACCAAATGTTGTTTACGAAGGTTTCGCATTATTTCCAATGTTTGCATCTTTGCAAGAAAAATATGAATTACAAAAAACTTGTATACAAAAGTATTTTCCTACATTTTTTTATTTTGGAAGCCATGAATGAAAATTTTTCACTTGGAATTCTTTAAGTATATAAAAACTATTGTTTTTTGAAGTTTGATATAGGTTTATAAATAAAAAAGTAATGTACATTGAATGACAAAAGTTGGTAAAAACGGCTTGTACCGAAAAGTTTTGTGATACAAAAACACTTCAACATGGACATGTTGCATTTTGTAAGTATAGTATGAGTTTCTAAATAAAATAACATCTTGAATGTCAAACATTGGTGTAAAAACAGCATGTACCGAACAGTTTTGTGTTAAAATAGCAATTTATAAACGTGTTTATAGGGACTAGTTTTATATAAAGTGCTTCCTCGACCCTTGATGCCACAATCTGATTGATTTTGTGTTCCAATATTTGGGCGGTTTGTGCGATGATTTCAAACGAATTTGTGTGGTCACTGTCTGGTTCTGTAGGTCACCTTAGGTCTTCTTATAATATCCGAGAATAGGATTGCCATTCCAGATCACTTCGACTTTTAAACTGATCCATACCGTGTGTTAGAATGCAATTCTATTATCGATTTTTCTCATCGGTTAAATATAAACCCGTTATCTTTGACACTATACAGATTTGATGTAGAAAATTATAGGAAGATTAGTAATTTTGTGGATTTCCCAAGAGCCATGTGTTCTTCCACTGACCATCACTACTTACATGTACATGTAAGATACTTATTCTCATTCATTGAAGATATTTGAACTAAAGCTAAAATATATAGCACTATGCTTGCCTGAGGCAAAATCGATTCCCATTTCGTGAGAAATTCAATTAAATTCGCAGTAAATGTCTATATGTAGGCCTTCTTAAAAAGCTAATGTAACATATGACTTGTTCAAAGATAAGAAACAATCAAAGTCATTTCCTTCCGTATTTCGTGTTATTTTTCCGCTTCTGTTTTAGTCAAAACATGATGGACAGAAAAATTTAAAATTGTATAGATTAAAGCTTTCAACAAAATCCAGGTTTTGAATTTTGAAAAATAAAAAGGGTGTAGAAATTACGGCTATGGCGTTTCTTCAGGTGACCTAAAGGATTTAACAACCTTTTCTATATACAAATAGGTTGCGTGTACTAAACACATTTTCTTCAATCAAATATTTACAGAATACACTGCATGCAACGATTTTTGTTCTTAAATATACATGTACATGCAGGGTAATGGAATAGGGTTTTGGTAGTGGTGATATTTGATTATAGAGATGGCTTTATCAGGTCATTTACCACCGTTGTCAATGGGCAATTTCATCACTTAATTCTATGAGACATGATGCATAAAGGTCATTTTTGTAGCGTGTGGAAAAATAAAATGTCTACTTATTACAAAAAACAAGTGATTATCATTTGCGTATAACTATAGAATTTACGATTCAAGGTTCTGAAACTCAAAACATTTTTGTCACGCAATTCAACGATTCAGTACATGTATCACTATGTTTAGACAACCCCTACAATTGTACCAATTCAACAATGAAATGGCTCTTGTTGAGACATTGAATAAATAATTGAATTCAAACAAACCAGCACATGGTATCTGGTCATGCATGCACGCTCCATGTACAATGTACATGCATCTGTCATCTGAATTCGGAAAGTTCTTGACATGATGGTTGTTCTAATTTTACCAAGAAAGTCATATATTATATCTGACTTTTATTGCTTTGTTATCAAAACATTGACATTAAAAATGTTCTAATTTTGGGGCATATGTTCACAAGAATTTAAGAAAGTGCAATCACTCGACTTTTTTAAACTTCTATTTTGGTATAGGCCCTAGTGATTTTAGATACTGTTTCACTAATTGTTGATCCAAGCATCCAAGTTAATTCGCTGACATTTTATAACCTAACATAAATCAAATAAACTATAGACATAAATTTTAAGTGCATCTGTAAATGGAATCATGCTAAACGCATGGCCCGAATTATTGACCATTTTTAATGTGAATGAATTTTATATAGTTTGTATAAATTATATCCGCGATTTCGTAAACCATTTGCACTTCGTACCCATTGCATTTAATTTTTTTAAGTATATGGACCTATACTTCAGATTAAGCTTTTTTTTATCTATGTGGGCCATCTGGATTTATTGTTTTCATTGTGCTTTATTTATAGCAACGACGCATATGTATGCTCATAGTGGTTTTAGAATCATTCGAAAATGTCTTGAATTGAAAAATCTCATGATATGTCCATTGATTTCAGAATTGAAACGAGACACCATTCATGTGCTAAATACTGTATAAATATACTATTTACGTTCAAAATACATGTAGTAAACAGAAACAGCAAAAGTGCAGGATGAGTTTATTACATTGCAGTAGTTCAAATCCCACATGTGCCACGCGATCCTCGTCGCAGTAAACATTTGTAGGCATTATATTTCGGATAATTCAGGAATATTCTGATGATCAGCTGCATAATTGTCCTCAAAATAATCACTGAAGATTTTTGATGCATATTTTCAGCATTGTTAGCCAATATTAAACGACCTATTAGTCTGATTAAAATTGAATTGACGCTGGTGCAATTTAGGATTAAAAGATATTCGGTGTTTTACTTTATATTCAAATCATGTACAAATAGTATATAACATAACTGATCAAATTGTTTAATTGCATATGCTTCATAAGACAGTTTCATCAGTTTATCTGTCTTTGCTTTCATCATAGACAGCAATAGCATTAAACCAGGGGGTACTTTTTGTGATGGCATCTCGTACAAGCAATTTTTTTTTAAATTTGCTTGTTTTAAACAGAGCATATTACATGCATGTATCGAAATTACCAGAAAAATCAACAATATGATTCTATTTTCTTTATTTTAGATTTAGATAATGATGTTCACGTTCAATTTTTTTTTAAATTATGAAAACCTGTTTTTTTTTTCCTAATTTTTTTCAAATCCCCAAATATTACTTGTATAAAAGTTCTTGGAAACTAGGAATACAGTATACGGTGAATATAATTTGACAACAATTTTTCTTTACTTTGGTGAATAGTTGTGTGGGGTGGATTTTGACCCACGATTTGATTTTATAATGACTTTCAACCTGTGATTCAAATAGGATGAAAAACCCAGACCATACAACTTCTTTGCTTGCATTTGTAAGATTCGGAAGATATTTAAGAATAGTTAAAACTTCATTTATGGTATATATTGTTCTCGATTTAAGGTGTAAACCTAATCTAATTATCTGATAATATAATGATACAAGAGCCTTTATTGATCAAATATTGGACTGTGTTAATTTCAATTGTTTTCTAAATGAGCACGTGACATAAGCAATTCTACCTGCTGTCAATCCAAAATGTTAACATCTGTTTAAATGCCATGCTTTAATGCCTACACTTTCACACTTTGTGAACATTGTCCCTGTGGTGCGTTGCGGTGTACCCGCGCTTTTGAGAGCCACACGTCACGTGGTCGATATAAGAGATTAACTTTGTTTCCACTTCTACGTACTGTACATCAGCCACAAACATATAATGATTATTCCAAAACACAGATATAAATAAAGGAAGCTGCTCGTTTGAATAGTTTATCATATTTCATATATGCTTAAATAATAAATAAGAAAGCACAAATCCCCAACAGTTTTGTGGTCAATTCAGCTATTAGAACAGGTTGCAATCAGAAGCATGCATCACCGTTTTTAAAAACTATGCATTTATCTACAAATAAAATTAACGCAACCTGTAGTGCCTTAAATCAGGTCATAAAGCATCTAAAATGGCACGTTACATATTTGCAACGTTTTGAAAAAACCACCCATCACATATATAAAAAGAGCAATCCCAACCCTAAAAAAATGGACATTAAATGTATAAAAATAAAACGAATGCTGGTGTACAGACCTTTAAAATTGTCGCATTAAGCAAGCCATAACAGGAAACAAGTTGATGCAAGTTGCTAACCCACAATCATCATCATCGTCGTTTTCGTCTTGCTTTTGCCACCCATTTTTCCTTTCAGGAAAGCTAAAACACCCTCGACGGAATCTACCGATCCAATAGTAGGACGAGAGTTCGTCGAGGCGGATATATGGGAAGGCTGCATGGGGTTGCCATGGTAACCGGGGGCGAGATAGATCTTGAGGCCAACTGCCAGACGTACTAAACGTCACATACTTTGAAATTCACTACCAGATTGCACGCGTTTAATGAGCGACCCCTCCTTGCCTATAAAAGCCTCGAGGAAGCGCAGATCCCAACTTCCTCGATTAAGTAATTTTTGATTAAAGGTCAAAATTCGTCCTTTTTAATGGACATATTGGTTGGATGTTATGCTGCTCATTGAGACGAAATGGCAGGTCATCTTTCTAATTTAGCTATCGATTTCTGAAATGATTAAGATTTCAAATCACATTTCATCTAGGTTGATCATCTGTAACAAGATGGAGCTATAGCCCTTTACCAACTTGAAACTTCATCATTGAATCTTACAGGGGTGCACAGAATTCTGTAAACGCTAGTAATTGTAGGGCGTTTTTGACTTCATTAGCTACTCTCAAGATGGGGGAACTTTTGCTTGACGGAGGCTTGAGTGGGCTCGTCGAGCTTGAGATATTATGTATTTTGGTGCTAATGTTTATGTTGTAATGGCGCTTTATCTGTTAGCTTTAATTTCACATGTAATATAATGGATATGCAGACATGTTGTTGGGTTGATAAAATAGGAAACTCGCTCCTCTCAGCCTCCGTCACTACGAATTTGGCTAAAAATGGGGTAAGTTTCGCATCGTGAGTACAACTATTGATAAAGCAGCTAGATTATCAAACCAATTTTGAGCTGTAGACCAAAATTAATCTGGCTGAGAGGAGACTCCGTCACTATTAATTTCAATGAAGCGCCATAAATTGGCGCCACAATACAGAATATCACAAGCTCGGCCAGCTCACTCAAGCCTCCGTCAAATAAGCGTAAACGTAGATAATGAGTCATCACAAGAGGCTAAGTGGATCATAGGTTGGACACCTCTACAGGTGTCGGTGTATCAGGGAATGTGTCAGCTGTAAAGAATTGGAAAATGGTAAAATGTTATATAAAATTCCTGCAGAAAATTTTCAAAACTTGTATATATAGTCTATTCAAATAACAATTGAGGTTGTGATGGAGATTAAAGTGGTTCGATACCATGTGCATCCTGCTGGGAATATATAACTGTTCAAACTTTTATCTTATGTTTGAGTACCTCTAAAATGCAAATTGTCAATTTAGAAATAAGGAAGAAATCCATTAATGAATAAAGAACGTTCGTGTTTGCAGTGTTTTACAAATTTAAAGCCTGAGCTGTTGGTTTTACGGTATTTGAATAGGCAAAATCAATCTTTCCAGATTTGTGTAACGTATACACATCGACGCATTAACGAAACGGTTGTTGAAAATAAGCGAATTAACAGTTAGTGGGATGGACCCTAAATTGCAGCGATAATATGCGTAGGAAGAACGATTAATAATGGGTATACAGAAAACTGACGTCATGAAAGCTTAACACGGTCGTTAGTAACCCGGATCTGATGGAGTTTCGGATTGAAATAGAAAAGCGTTTAATGGTGATTGGCATATAAAGTATATATCTCCCGTTAAGTAATGTTTTAATATCACCCACGGCGGGTTTCGCCTATTGCCCTTGAACATTTTTTTTTTATTCTCCTATGTATACGAGGCGTGGGAAATCTAACTGATTTTCAATCTCCTTATCCATATTCGGATGATAGCACGTATACGAATATGTAATTCGTGCTGGGAATTGCGTGGAAATGTTAGTAGTCTATAGCGCCAGAAAACTCTAGGGGACCGTGCGCAATTTGTCGTGTCTATCTATAGGGAAAAAAAAGGGTGAGAAAATGCGACGAAAACGACGTTTCTGCATCTTGTCGTGCTTTTTATATCTCCTTACACGCAAATTCGTATAATTTGAGGCTTTTTTTTTTCAATGAAATTTGCTCGACTTTGTAACGGTTGGAGACACAGATTGCCCTGGAAACCTGCTTTGACGCCATTGAAACAACAATTTCATTACTGAAAAACAAATTGGCCTATTGCGTGAACATAATTTTTCAGTGATTCGATTAATTAAAGTAAGGTCATATACAGACATGTCGTCTAGAACGCTGTGCATGTATTTGATTTCCTGGAAAAAGTTCAAAGCTGACATGTACAGTCTCATTCATAAGTAATACACAAACAGAAAATAATAAAAAATCATTGCATAAAATTCCCTTGACTCTTTATATGTATTTTAGATTTCAAAATAATCTTGTATCAACTTCTCTATTTCCTCAAAACGAACTTGTTTTGCAAGACGGTATTGGAAAGCAGATAATTTAGCTAACCCGGTCACGAATTCTATCTTGTCTTAGATGAAGTAACTGAACACATTCAAGGCAATATAAAAATGTGAATAAAGATGGGTAAAATTTCATAATCACGAGGATAGACATATTTTTGCAAATCAGAAATAAAAATGAAGAGATTTTATCCTGTATGCCACTGTTCGTGGAATTTAATGAAGCGCCGTTACAATAGCCACTGAACACGTGATGTGAAATGAAGCGCAATTGTAATGTGACTGGGGCATTCATTCTGCTCCTAAATTTCAACCAGGTCAAAACTCTGAAGCACGTACTTGGTGATAATTAACTATGTTTCTAGCCACTTAAATGACATCACTCTCGCATGTATACTATAACAAAAGGATGTCTGATTTTTATTCAAGATAAAATTCGTGACTGGAAAAATAGGCCCATAGTTGCAATCTTTTTCATGTTATATACATGTAGTTACTTATTCTTTTGATAGCAGAACTAATCGCAACATAACTCGGTCTCAACTCTATTAGAGGTTTTGAGTCGAAATGATAAAGATGAAGGGAGGAGTTATAATTTCAAGAAATTTGCATTATCTTTCTTCATTTTTTTTTTATTTTTGGTGATTCGTTGCCTGGAAATTCATCCTTTTTATGGCTAGGAGAGCACATCGAGGGCACGGTTGAGTTGTTGATGAAAGCAAAAACTTTGCCATGCTATCCGCTTTTAAATCCTTTGTATTTTATGGATATCCGAGACCTAGCAGCGCCTCCTGGAAGCGTGACCTCAAAGCATCCATTGTTTGGGATATTGAGAGGGTTTTAGCCGAATCGATTGCTCGCTTCTTTTTTGCTATTAATATTATAATTAGTATCTGTCAGTCGAGTTTTCTGTTAGCAAACACCTTGACAACAAATGTTTGAATTTGACCCGCTTTGTCGTAGAACCATGTTTTCTCTCAAACGGATTTTTAATAATAAGCCGTGAGCTAGAAGGTGCAAAGATACATTGGCCTAGGTTTCTCCAAGACAAACAAGAATATTCCAGTGACCTCAGCTGTTACCGAAACTGCGAAAAAAAGTGCATTTATTGATTTCTTGGAATTCAGTCTGGAACTGCTGGTGGATGGGAAGGAACGAGATGTTTTTTTAACCTCCTATCCGTACTTGAGGTCACGTTTAAAGTAAAAGTTCTGAGTTCAATCACTCTTGAGCTAAATATGGCAACGTAAGTCGGCATTACCTCTGCCTTATAAAATTCTTATTTACAGAAGACTTTTTTCTCGAATAAACGGGATTCGCGGATTGAGCTTTTTCTTCCAATGTTTTTCTTTCAAATGTTGCACATTTGAAATAAATTTTAGCTAGGAAGCCCAATACGTAAATAATTTTAAATTCAAAATACATGTACATGTATGAGATCCATTTTGTTTTATACCTTTGATTCAAATTTAAAAATTACAAATTGGGGTAGATTTCAAACGTTTAAATGAATGCATACTTTCACAACTCTTATTGCTTTATTTATGGTATACCATAATTTTTGCATATATATATATATATATATATATATATATATATATATATATATATATGCATAAATAATGTCAATTAATTTAAAATCATTAAGTTCTACTTATTATGTTCCAGGAATTTAAATAAATATCTGACAAACAAAGCCAGGCAAATTAAAAGCTTTGACATCCTCATCTATTCATTACATTAACTTAATGATTGTTTTAAATCATCATAATTAAATGTTAAAATGCTTTTATATATAAATACAATTTTACATGTACATGTATAGTACATTATAAGTGCATAATAATAAGTTCTGCAACATAGACTTTAAATTTATATTATACAAAACTCAACGGGTAGTAAAATCACTTTACGTTCACTTGCAAAAACTAAAAGTAAATTTAAAATTGATTGTATTTAAGGATTATTTTTAATGGGAGTGTCATGAACAATTAGCATGCAGGAACTGAAGCAAGCAAAGGTTTTGAGTGGGAAATATGTCGATTAGTTATTCATGTACACGTTTTATGAGAACTAAGTATGTTTTCAAAAAAAATTTCAAAAGTCTGACGTACTTTTATAAAATTATATCCATATTATATCGATGTGTGAAATCACATGTTGTTTACGAACGATATCTTTCATACGCTTGTAATATAAAAAACGCAAGCTCATGGCAAAGATTACTGAGCAAATAAAAACAAACACTTGTTTGAAAAATAAGACTAACATTTTTAATAGAAGGTGGATTTTGTTCAGTCTGTATATATTTTGCCTCTGGCAAAAGGGTTTAAAACCTCAATTTTAGTTTTTCCTTGCCTCTGGTGCACTTGTATTACTCAGTGCAGATATTTATAATAGAACATTTTTTTTCAATTTGTATAAATATTTAAAAATATAAATACATTGTACACACAGTCTACAGTGGTGTCGTTTGACATTGTTTTGGCAACATTTTAACGTTGGCAAGTATGGATTAAAAAAGAAAATTGTAGTACAAAAACTAATTGCGCGTTGGCGAGAATTTTGTTATACTAAATTAAATGCATAAATTAGTTAAAAAGATGTGAGGAAAGTAATTAGCGTGTAGACAAACAATGCCTACCAATAATAACAAATAATTCTGGAAATATTTACTGTTTTGTTAAATTTTGGTGTATCTTGAATGAAACGCTAAAGCAAATTCATAATAGTATTTCAAACGTTTTTGCAGTTAATAAAACAATTGCAAGAAGAAGTTTTAATTAAGGTTGATGCTTGTAAAGTGCATTTCAGTTTTACCAGTTATAATTTCAATTTTAGGCATCTAATTTGTGATACTTATCATCAATGACGTGAGTTATAATTGGATTTTTGAAGGTTTGTTTAAGGAATACCATTTCCCCTAACGATTTTTTGTTTGTTTTCTGCCTGTCAATTTCACGCTATCCTTTATTGGAATCTTTGATTTGTAAAGAGCTTGCCTATTATTCAAAGTTTATTTCCGGAAAAACGATTTTAGCGTTTTAACAGTTTTATACCCTTACACCCCCTCTAATATGAAGGTTGGCAATCACGCAGTACACATCTGTTGTGTGTGATTGCCTCCTACTGATATAAGGGGTAGCGTACAAGCTATTAAAACATAATTGCATTCGTGCTAATTAAAAAATTTGAATACGGGTTTCAACTAAATTAATTTTCAAGTAGTGAACTATCTTTAAATTGATCATCGATTTTTTTCCTGTTTGAAATTGTTAAAATGTTGCAAGTTTCTGCGTCAGTGTTTCAGTAACAAAAAACAGTATTGATTACTCTAAATATACATGTATGAAACTAAAATAGCATGAGTATATGCAATCTGTGCAGATTTTAAATAGATAAAGAACCGAGTATACGATATATCCCTATATTCAAATACATTAGCACGATGTCCACAATTTACACGTTCGATTTGACGTCACAAGATAAAACATTAAAGTAATACCTAAAGCTTTCAAATACGCACAAAAAAAATAGCACTATGTAAAATATTTTCTCAAAAATCTAATCTAATCTATGTTGACTACATTCTTGTTTGTGAAAAGTTGATAGGGTAGTTTGAAGCATGTTTTGCCCTGGTTTAGATTACCGCCCAGGGATGGCGCCACAAACAATTGCTTAATTTTTTCTAATTATAAATTTAGCGCCATCTATGTGCATTAATTAAAACCAAATCTAATTATCCCCAATTTTTACTTCCATTTAATAATATTAAACACATTCTGGCATTCTCGTCCACATATTAAAACTCATCAGGGTAAATTCATTAACACATCCAATATATCGATAAAATAATGAACGCTTGTCTGTACGTAAAATTAGGTTTATTTCACATGACACTGTGACCCAAAAACGCTTCATCGCTATTTCTGTCCACAGATTACTGAATTGGTTTCGCCATTTTTTAACTATATCTGCAGAAGAAAAAGCTGAATTAATCCAAATTTACAGTCTGATGCTTTCACCGTAACAACGGGCAGCATTTAAAGGTCTAACACCCTATTTGCCGCAGCCACTTTTCCACCGCAATTTTCTAGCTTAGCCTCAAAGTATAATACGAGTCGATGATATATCGAAAACGTCCACCCAGCCTAGCCTTCGTTAATTAAAATTTCATTTGCTGCCTACCTGTGCGAATGCGTTAGTCCAGCAGTAAAAGGTGTTAATATCACGCTTCCTCCCTCCATGTTTTGTTTATTATGACTCTTCTGGTTCTGATCTGTCGTTCTTTTTCTGCCAGACCTGGTGGATTAAAGTCCTTGTGAAAGCATCGATGATAGGCAATTTTTCTCTATTCTCTTCTTCCAATCACGGATTTCGCATCTGCCGATATCCCTGCCGCACTTCCTTGTGTCGTTTTGTGCTTGTGTTGGCTCAAGGGCGCCGTTTCACTCGCACATTTTTCTCTCCTTTTGTGAAATTATGTTAATGAGCCTTTCTTATTCTTCCCTACTTCACATATTGACTTTGGCGGGACTGACGTCCGTGTTGGCATGGCAACCTTCACTGCATCGATCCCCTCTCCATTGCTCCCCATTCATTCATTTGCAAAATACACGATTTTTGCTCCTCCCGCCTCTCCGCTAGGCCTTCGTGGTGTGAAACAAATCCATATTTGTATTTTTTTTTTTCAACGAAGATACGTAGGCTTTGTTGCAAATAAAAACGTCACTTCTGGTCTGCCATGATACCTAAAAATGGCCTACGGGGCCGCATCTCGTATGTGATGCGAGTCGCCAAAAGTGCCGCATCTCATAGGACCGTAACTTGGACATGTTTGAAATCTTCTAAACGAGTTTCAGCATTTCTTCAGTATGTCTTAGTTGAGATCGGTCATGGCAAGATTTCTAAAAATGAGATTCTAAGGATGTTAATTTTTTAAAGATTGAGAATTATCTCTGATACAATGAAATAATGTCATCAGTTAAGTCTTTTTTTTGCATTTTTGCTCTGTACTTTTAGCACTTTCAAATTATTTACCAAATTAATTCAACATAAGTCATGCAATTTTCTAGAATGCATAACAATTTCTCTTTAACTCCTGGCAGAAATAACAAATGTGAAGGTATTGAAATTACATGATGAAAAACATTATGATACTTTATCATTCTTTATCAAATTAAGTCTCATTCACATACAATTTTTAATGGATTCTTGTTTTAATGTAAAAATTCCATCATTATTTAGAAGCAATGGACAAAACTTTAGTCTTTCTGAAGTTTTAAACAAGCTAATGATTTTTTACTTATTGACATCTATACATAAATAAAAAATGTAGATATTTTGGAAAGAAATCAATTTCCATGCCATTATTGCTTTTTTTTCCTAATCATACTTTAGTTTATGTAGTGTTCAAGTTCTTATTTTATCACTAGTAAGATGCCCTTCAAACTTGATCATTGACTTCTAGGACATAATAGTGAAATGCACGTGGGACCTCACAATAAAACAGATGAGAATAATATCAGCATCAATATTTCATTCTGCTTCAAGAATGAGAATTTTATTGAAACCCTAGTGTGCGAAAACCCATATGTTGTTAGAAAATTCTCCATTATGTAACCTAGTTTTCAAAAAAAGAGGTAGCTTTGGTGAGCCACATAAAACCAGTTTTGTCATAAAAAAACATGACATAAGAATGCATTGAAGTCGATTTTAAGCTTTCAATATAGGCCTACAGTAGATTTAAAATGAATTGCACGTGTACAATGAAACCATATTTAGGAATTTATTGAAATTTTCCTTAAAATTGTTATAAGCTGGCAATGAAGAAACATTTTATAACAAAACCGATTACTAATTTCATTTCCGCCAAATATTCAACTTTCAGTTGTCCTTGCTACACTCCATTCAGTGTCATTTATGTCATAGTCCTTCATTTTCATGTCTATCATGAACCAATTTCCATAGGCTCCAATATCAATGACGCGTTCATAAAACGTCAAATATTTTGGCTTTAAATACTCGCACTGGGCAGCGTACTGCGTTACGGCCCTGTCGTAATTTTCGATCCACAAAAGAGAAACAAATCCAAGATTTAAAGTTCTAAGAAGGCCTTCGTCGTGGCATTTCAAAAGGAATTCAACATGTTCTTGTGATGCAGGGTTTCGTGAAGAGATTTCAACTAATGACAGACGATTGGCATGTTCGAGAAGTTGGTGCCGAAATGCATGTTCGTTTGGTGTGGTATTGAAAGCAACAGCAGTCATGGTTAGTCCTAAAAGATAAGAGAAATAAATTATTTATACATTTACAAACAACAAAAGCAATTCAACACAAATGGATTTTAAATTAATAAACAAAGACACTCTAGTTACACTCTCCCTTATGCATCAGGCAAGATTCTAGGTTAAGGGGCTTTGGACAGAGGATACTAATGTGCAAATTAAGCAAATCATTCATCTAAATTTTAGATTTGAAAGAATTTAACCAGGATAATACCATTCGTTATACATTACCTCCAAATATTAAAGAAGCTTTGAAAGGTTTAGTTCTTACATCAGTAACAACATCTCGTGCCACTTCACGATAATCAGCAAATAACCCTTTCCAATAAATTGCTGTAATTAAAAATAACTATTTGTTTCCATGTTCATATGCTACAATTAAGTACATCTCAATTTATTCAGATTTTCTCAGTTAGCTTACCCCAATTTTCCACTCGTCCTCCTTTGAATCTCTCTGGCAACGTTCTATACTTGTCTGGAATTAATGAATTTAAACGTACCCTTCTGAAAAACGCACCCATTATGCTATTAATTAAACCTACATGTATTGGCAAACTTATAAATATTTTCTCATAAATTCAACTAGCCATGTATGGAATTAGCACGTGCAGAAAAATCGTCTGCTAAAATCTGGTCACACTGGCTTTCATTTTAAAAATGGCGACGTCAGATGCTGCGGTTTTGGATATTCAGGTGATTTTTCTGTGAATTTTAGTTGGTTCTAATTAACGGATTAGTTTGATTGTATCCTATTTTTCTTGTACTAGTTTTCAAGTATTGCTTTTTGATATTTCTTTAGCCGAATGAACTGACTGACGCTGAATCTGCTTTACAATTTCAAGGTAGGCTTATGACGTGACATTCGCCGTTTGCTTTTCAAATGGTGTATTTTCTCTAATATTTATTTTCGATATTATTTTTTTTTCTTAAATCAGAATTCAGTGGCAGTACTTCGGGAAATTTATCTCGTAGTGGCAGTGCTAGTCTAAAAAATGAACAGATCCACAATTTTACCGATTTTCCCGATTCGGCTATGTCAGATGAAGATGACACTGAAAATGCCGAAGTAAGTATTTATACCAAAACTTATGCTGTTTATAATTTAAACTAGAGTTCATTTTGTCGAGTTTAGTGTCCAGACATATTGCTCAATCTTGTTGTCAGCAACAAGATTGTATTGACAATGCTATTCAAATTGGGTGGTTCAATATATGTATTGCAATATATCTTCGTTATTCATTGATACACATGATGTTTAATATTCCCATGACACATTGGGGTCCTATTAAATCTTGCAACCATAACACGTAAGAACTGGCACATAAAATCTTTGTTTTACAGTTAATAAAAGAAGACAAGGATCCGTCTCAGAAGCCTTCTTCCTTTTGGTCTCTGGCTTATTATCAGAGCTTTTTCGACGTTGACACCAACCAAGTTATGAAACGCATATTATGGTCCATGATTCCAAACCCTAAGTCAAATTTCTTGAGCACGCACATTCGGCCTAATCCCGATCTCTATGGTATGTAGGTTTGTGCATCAAATAACTTTCACGCTAACAATGTGTGTGACTGAGGTACATTTTTTTTCACAGGCCCATTTTGGATTTGTGCTACACTTATTTTCACTACGGCCATTAGTGGAAATTTAGCCAATTATTTGCAGCTCGCAAATGTGGGGAATTATGTGTGGAAGTATGATTTTCATAAAGGTGACATTTTCTGTTTGTTTGAAGATAAATGATATCATTACTACAGAACAGGTCCGAGAATATGCATTTATTATATTTGCTTTCAGTGAGTATAGCTGCGACTGTGATTTTTGTGTATGCAAGCTTAGTTCCTCTCGCTTTATGGGTTACGTTGTGGTACCGTAAAAGTGAAGCAAAATACACTCTCCTCGAAGTACTGTGTATTTATGGATACTCGCTTTCCATCTACGTGCCATTATCGGTATGTTGGCGTCACCATTTCAATTGTGCTTCATTTGCAAAATGTGATTCCATGTGAAAATTCTGTATTTATCAAATTTCAGATTCTTTGGACTGTGCCTGTCGATGGCTTCCGTTGGACTTTAGTCTTCTTCGGTGCAGCCACTTCTGGGTCTGTTCTTTTATTAACAATGTGGCCTGCTTTCAAAGATGACACGAAGAAGGCAAGTCATATTTGTTGCTCCACATTTGTCCTATGAATTTTTTTGTTGCATTTTGTTCCATTAACAAACTTGGTACACTGTTACAGATTTCTTTAATTGCAATGGCATTGATACTAGCACTTCATCTGCTATTGGCTGTTGGATTTGTGGTATGTCTTAAAAAGTGGGGTTTTGGTTTTTGTGCTTGTTAGTAGTCGACTGCAAACTTTTCAGACCGATTTAGATTTCAAAATATATTGTAGCAAAAATCTTTTTCCATGTTGAATGTCAAGGATCGAGTTAATGTAACATGCATCTCTTGTTTCTGTAGATGTACTTCTTCAGGGTTTCATCTGACACTAGTACTTCGACTGTTACTCACAACCTGCGTTTTGTTTCAACAACGGTCACCGAAACATTGGTTACTAATAAGGTTTCAAATGCAACTGGGAACTTTACGACGTGAAAACACATTGTGCTCCGCAACATTATTGAAAATTATTTTTAAAGTATTTATCTGGTATAAATGAACGTCTATCATATTCTGCTATTTCATCTTTGGTGAAAATCGAAAAAAAATCTTTATTTGAGTGTAAATATTTATTACGTCATGGGATTAAATCAACCACTGAAATTTATTGACTTGAATTCAAACAACAAGTTTTATCTTACTGGTTAGGGCCCATCCACAAAGGACTTCTGGTGAATTTGGCAGAATTTCAGACATGTCAAGCCTCGCGTTTTTTGCGCAAGTCTCCCGTATTTCAATATTTAAGAGGGTTGCATACCAGAATAAGCCTTTTTTTCTATATTATTTTTTTAATTAAATTTTGGAAACTGATA
>JAQGCC010003253.1:0-15847 GCA_034698905.1 Xestoiulus laeticollis
TTTTTAAAAGTATGTATCAAAATTTCCCTCATAGCAAAACATGCAGTTCAGAGTCAGTTCAGTTCCCCCTTAAAAAAGCACCTAGTGAAGGAACCATATATACGTTTGCACCACTTCAGTGGTCTTAACATTAAATACAATTGTACATGCACATTGCATACCTGACGAGAAAGGGGGGGAATTCCCTGAGCCAGGGGTTTCTGGGGGCCCGGACAGCGATGTATTTTAATGAACTTTTGGTAATTTGGAGTGTTTTTCTTGTTTTTTTTTCCCGTTTGAAATGGGACCCTTGAAGTGGCAAACGTTTCAAGGGAACCAAAAAAAAACAATTGTTTTTTCTTGGGGACCGGTAACAATCTTTACCACGGGCCCAGCTCCAGCTCTCGGCGCCCGTGCCCATGTATATCAGGGTCATCAACCAAGAATTCCAAATTATATGTTTGTACATTGTACTTTATATTTTTTACTGGAAATCGAAAGTAAAATTCTCGGGTAATTGTGCCAACCTGTGTCAATCAAGATTTAAACCATCCGGATTTGCAATAGTCCAACATCGTATAGAATGCGGCCGATAGACGCCAGCATTACGGAAAGCCAGTCTTTTTAATTAACTTGTAAAAATGCAAGGCAGCTTTCATGTGCGATAAATAAGGTAAGAACAACCCTCCGTGAGCATGTTTAAATTGGGTTTCGAGGAGGATGACAGCGCAGACGGCTTAAAATGGATGTTTGGCATGCTTCGTTGAAGAAATCAATTTGCTCTGAAAGCGTTTTTGTATAAACAGAATTCCGTTACTTAGTGGAAGCGTGTGTATGCTACACGCTTGATGTGGCGTATTTAGAGAAGACTTCTTCGACAAGAAGTACATTAAGCTGTCTTATTATGCTTATATAGAGTTGAAATAAAAACTGGATATGAGCGAGAGGATCATACGGAAGAAAAGCAAAGTTCGCTGAAGAATAACACGGATAAAAAGACAATTTAAAAGGAAAATGTTGTACCCAAAACACACCTGTTAATTAGGATATATCAAGATTAGATAGGGTGTTCAATAATCTCATGTACATTGCATTCCATAAATTGGAATCTTTCTTTGGGAAGGAAGGAATGAGAAACTTTCATCATGATGGTAATCATGATGCATACAACAATCAGTTGCATACAGGCAATCAATATTTTACATATTCAAGAATATGCAGAATATAACCATAAAAATGGTAAATATTGTGAAAGTTTCAGAAAATAAGTTCCCTGCGTTAAAGACAGGTAATCGCACTTTCCAGATTTCACGAACCACTTTAGAGATTTTCAAATTCTTCTAGAAATTGGGAATGTTGAACCGCCGAATAACATGATTTTAAATCACGAGGTTAGCGCTCTATAGACCGCCATGAAAGCGGCTCAGAGCTCGTAAAAGTTTGATATGCTAGGCTATCCATCATTTAAATTGCATAGTCGTCCTATCCTTTAGTTTATTTCCATTGGTAAAAAGGAGCCCTAAATCTCACAAATGGAAACCTTTTCTGGAAAATTACCTCCAGCGTAACAGTTAAATGTATTGCCGATTTAAAAAAGTGCATTTTATATAGCAAGTGTTATGGTCCTAGCTAAAAGAGGCAAACCATGTCTCAGATATTAGGTTAACTAACAACTGCAATGGACAACAAATTTTCGACTAGTCCAGCAGAAGCTTTATGTTTTTGCTGACAGCCCCAACTAAGATAAGGTTGATAAATGCACATTTATAATGGGCTTCCAATATAGTGCCGAGCAAAAAATTCACCCCCCACAACATTAATCAACGCTTGCCAACCAGATCGGCACTTGGACATTATGCAGTGCCAGCATTAAGCTACTGGTAATTTCTTGTCAAATGATGCTACATGATTAAAACACCAAAAAACGCATTTACGTAGTGCCATCACCCATGCATAATATATTGGCAGAGTCCTACCTTATCTTCCGCTGGTAAACGAATTGCGGTGCTTTCATCGGCCCAAGGAAGAAAGTTATCACTGTCATAGTCGTAGGGAAATCTAGCTTCAACCTGAATCGAAGGAGAACGAAAACAAGCGTTTAGCGACATAAATCTTTGGTATTGTTTGAAGTCTACCAAAAAAAATGAGAAAAAATGAAAAAAGGCCATGGAAAAAAAGCTTTGCTAAGCTTGGAAATAAGAATTCAAGGAATTTAGATAAAAGTTGGTAAATAATCTATAAAATTTGAAATGATTGCTAACAGGGTCAACGCCAGTGTTTCTTAAACTTTTTTCAAAACAAGTCTCTTCAATTTCATACCTTAGCAAAAATAGTGAGGATAAGCTTCATTTTTTGACCAAGTAATGGCATGACCAATAAAAGCTTAGTGATAAAAATAAGTCTAATATCTTATATCTGAACTCATTCTAAATACAGTCGGCTCTCGAAACAATGAACGTAAAGGGGACGAGGCATTCGTTTGCTATATCGAGCGTTCGTTTTACTGAGAGGTCTGCTCGTAGACAGATTTTTCGATCCTAGACAGCTTTTATGGCTTTTTATGACACCAAGCTGTTTATTTCGACTTAATGATATTGTTTTTTTGCCCCAATAATACTTCTGTCTATTGAATAGCAGAAATACAATTTTTGCCAAATGCTGGAGAGACTCTACACACTAAAGCTGCTTGCAGATATTTTTATTTGTGTATAAGCGATCGAATTTTTAAATATATTAACTTTTAAAATCAATCCTTAAAATCAATGAAACTATAAATCTTATGACAAAACAGGATGTTCTTTGTGGGATAATGAAGGGCCCAGCCAAACCATTTGTTATAAATGAGCGGTTCGTAGAAACTGAATGATCAAATTTATGTTATAGGTCGTGCTTATACTCTTGTTGGTGAACAAACACACAAGACCACCTTGAGCCTCAACTCAAATTATAGAAGTAATTTAATAAATTACCATAAAAGTCAAGGAGATTACAAGTGGGAGCTTACAAGGGGGAAAAAAACTGCTACACAATGGCTAGAAAATGTTTTCATATTTCAGAAACTCACCTCTGCAAACTGCACTTTTTTCTTCTTCTTTTTGGGGGCATCGCTCGAGCTGCTGGCAAATGCGTTTTCAGCAGAGGCAGCAGACTCCCCACAAGAGCCGTCATCAGCGGCACTGGCAGTTCGAAACCGCTTGAGCTCATTTAGAAGGTGAGCATTGGTCTGTCTTTCTTTTTCTAGGCATTGCATGAGCATCACATTTTCACTTGAAGGAGGTTCGGGATGTGGGAACGTGGCCTGACTAGCATCGGTGTGGTCCTCGTTGCCGAGCACAAAAGCAGTTTGCACTATAATGGCTTCCGACTCCTGACGCGCAACTGCTGCCTCTAGCCTACTTCTCAAGGATTCTACATCCTCCCCAGCTGCCAAAGGCTGAGTTTCGCGAAGACATTTGAGTTCACTGGCTGCTCTTTGATGGCCTCGCTTTTCCTCCCGAAGCTGGTGTTCCAAAGCATTGCACTCGGTCACCAGCTGGTTGAGCTTCTGTTCGTATACGTCGCACATTTTTTGCAAGTTGGACACGGAAGATTCCAGGGTCGCCTTGATAGTTTCATCGTTCTGCAGTCTGGTTTCCAGGTGTTGCAATGTTACAAAGTCACCTTCCGTTCCATAATTCGCTTTTTGCTGCATCCTGCTGATGAGGCGTTGCAAGTCGCTCTTTTGGCCTTGCGCTTCCGGTTCTGGTGAGCACAAGCCATCGCCTATTTCATCGCTTACGGGTTCCCTCATCTCCGCAGCCATACCCGGTTTCACTTTTGTTTGTGAGAGACTGTCCCCATCTGCATCCTGATGGTCTGATGCACGACCCGCAGCCTCGTGCAATTCAACACTGATATCCTTGTGGCTAGCCTTCTCAGTATCAAAAAGAATTGAAAAGGCCGCTTTGCGTTCCTGAAAGTCCCCAAAATGTTTCTCGTAGCTGGCACATTTCTTCTGTAGTTCACAATTTGCGGTTGCCAAACTTAATCTCGTTTCTTCTGCTTGGTAAAGTTCAGATTTGAGTCGCACAAGTTCTTCCTGAAGCACGGACCACTCGTTTAGATGTTTGGATTGTCCACTATCGCCCATCACAAAGGCCTGTTTTACGACTATCGCCTGCTTTTCCTGGTCATCTATCGCTTTTTCCAGCTTCTGTCGCAGAGCATCAGTAGACTCCTCCGGAAACTTGTTCCCCGATAGCTGATCTTTGACCACCCATAACTCGGCTAGGGTCTCCTGATGGCAAAGCTTCTCGGTATGAAGCTGGGACCGTATGGTCGTTAACTCGGTTTCATGCCGGGTCGCATTCAATTCATGAAAGTCGCACTTTTGTTGTAAATCACTGACAGTTGTTTCTAGGAATTCTTTAGCTTTTTCGACATTATCTAGGCTGGCACGAAGGTCGGTTATCTGCTGTTGTAAGGATAATGCATCTTCAACTCTTGTTTGCTCTGTGCAAATTTGACCGGTAAGCGATTCGTTGCATTTTTCCAAATCAACCAGCTTCTGCTCAACAATGGAGGAAGCTGTTTTAAAGTCACTTATTGTATTTTCTAATTTTATATTCTGTTCCTCCAACTGGCTGGCTTTTTGCTGATGGAAGTCACATGTTTGTTGCAAATCAAAGATATTTGTTTTCATGGATTCGTTGACTGATTCCGCAATTTGTAAACCGTTACGAAGGTCAGTTATTTGCTGTTGCATGATCAATAGATTTTCGGCTTTAGTTTGCTCTTCATATAGCTGTTCAACAAGTGATTGGTTTTGCTTTTCTAACACAACCAGCTTCTGTTCAACATTGGATGTAACTTCTTTCAAGTTATTCACAGTGTCTTCAAGTTCGATTTTCTGCTCGTCCAACTGGTTCCCTCTCTGCTGGTGAAAGTCGCACGCTTTTTGCAATTCAATGATAGTTGCTCGTAGCGATTCTTTGGTTGTTTCCGCACTTTCCAGGCTGGCGCTCAACTCAGATATTGGCTGTTGCTTTTCCAACATATCGCATACTTTGGCCTGTTCTCCGTAAAGTTGTTCCATGAGTAAATCGTTCTGTTGTTCAAGCTGAACCAGCTTATGTTCGGCAGTAGAGCATTTTTCTTGCAAATCTGCAATGAAGGCTTCCCGCTTGATCTTCAACGTTTCTTCGGCTTGGTACCTTTTCTGGAGACTGGCGATTTCCAGCTTTAATTCGGATACGTTTGCATTGTCTGCAACAATTGTACCTTGTTCAATTTCATTCAAAAGCTGCTCCAACTTGGATTTTTCTTCTTGAGCATGAAAATCCTTGGCTCCCTCGTCATTTCCCAAAACATAAGCACTCTTCACAACAATTCCAAGTGATTCTTGCTCGCTTATCATGGATTCAAGCTTGTTTTTCACAACGTCAATGCTACTACCATCCGTAATTTGACTTCTGAGCTTGGTTAAATCTGCCTGTAGCTCTTCAACTACTTGCTGATGGTCGAGCTGCTTGGAACTCAGCTCTTTTCTTAGTTTTATGAGGGTTTCATCAAATTCTTCCGTCTTCTGCTGGTAAGCATCGCAGGTATCCTGCAGGCTGCAAAGCTTTTCTTCCAAGAGCATTTTGACAGCCTCGGCATCGTTGTACCTGGATTTCAAGACGGTCATCTCTTCTCGTAAAGTTGTCAGATCAGCAAGCAAGATTTTGTTTTTCTCCGCCTCGCCAGCTCTTAGATTTGCTTCCTGATTGACCAAGCTCAAAATCTCGCTTAGCTTTGATTTCTGTTTCTCCAATTCCTCCTGCAGCTGGTTATTTGCCGTGTTCAAGAAATCGTTTTCCGCTTGCAAAGTAGGAAGGTTGGACCTCTCTGCAATTTCCACCATTTCCGATCTGTCCATCATTTCCACCGATGAACTAGATTCCATTAATTGATTGACTAGAAATTCCAAGGGAAATTTTCCTGATGTATTTTCTCCACCAGCTTCATCAGTTAGCATGGGTACATCAAATACTTTTTGATGTTCGGCAATAACTCCAGTGTCCATGTGAGTTGTCTGCAGTTCTATCTCAAGCTCGAGTTTCTCTTGAAGCAGGCTCTCATATTTGCTTTTCCAGTCGATATCCTCTGCTTCGAGCAGCTCGGAATGGCCAAGTGCAACCATGTTTTTGCCTGCACTCGTATCAGCGTTTGTGCACACTACCATAGGTTCGCCATAGGCGCCAGAAGCAACCATTGTTCTCAGCCGCTCGTTTTCAGCTCTCAGTTCGTTAAACTGCCTGACGACATCGCCAAAGTTGATTGAAATGTCCCAGTCGGTGTCGCGCTGGTCAACTTCGGCATTGTACACCCGTTCTAGCTCTTCCCTTTGCTGCTGGAGTTCGTTCAGCTGTTTGTAAGCCATTCCCAGCTTTTCTTGCACATTGTCGAACAGCTTGTTTTTCAACAACAACTCCTGTTTCACACGGATGAGCTCATCATTGTCGCTCTGTTTTTCGGAGCCCATATCGTCCAAATAACTCTTCATTTCTGATAGCTGTTGGGATGCCAGCTGAATCTCTTCAACCTGTCTATCAAATTTAGACTTTAATTGCTTGTAATCTTCAATCGCATTCAGTTTCTGGCGAGTCTCTGTCTCTATCTGATGCTGGAGATCTGCGATTGCTTGCGTCGTATTATCCAGTTCTTGTTCAACGCGTTCAAGTGCTTCCTTGTTTTGACAGTTCTCCGAATTGCTCTTGTCCAAACGAAACACGGACTCTTCCAGCTCAAGTTTCAAAGCGTCTACGACACCTTTCTGGGTTCTGAACTCGGCCTGGAGAGCCTCAAATTCTTCTTCCATTACTTTCTTTTCGGAAGCAATCCTTTCTATGGCACCACTTTCTATAGCTAGTTCATTCTTATCAGAAATTCCATGCATCATATTTTCAATTAACATGTCTTTCTCTTTCAAAGACTGAGCCGCCTCCGAATAGCTTAGCTTCAGAGCTCTGTTTTCCTCTAAAAGAGACTGCACGTTTTCATTCACATAGTCAAACTGAGTTTTGAAGGTTGTCCCCAAGTTTTCTTTCTCGCTGGCAGTATTGCGCACTTTTTCCTGCCAAAGTTCCACCTCTGACGAAAACGATGCATTTGGAGATAAGGAAAGCGTGGCAGAAAAATCTACCCCCTTCGATATGCCTTCATCCGATGCCGACTGTTTACCATATAGCCTGTCGAGCAACTCTTCCTTTTCTTTGGTAACTTCTACAAGATTGACCTTCAACTTTTCCAAATCGCTCTGGTGACGACTCATCATCTCCTTCTTCATTTCCACAATTTGATTTCCGTATTGCTCGTCTAATTCAGCACGCAACGTATCCAACTGCTGCCCTATTGCTTTACCCTCCATGTCTGAATACGCGGCTTTCTTATGGATATTCTCTAGCTGTTCCATCAGTGCTTTAACCTAAAAAACAGATTATTGTTAGATTTAATGAAAAAGACGGCTAGCAAAACAATTAGTTATACATAAATATTAGTTAAAAAACAAAACATTTACTTCATTTGACGTTTTCGTTTTGTTCTCTTCGAGCAAATTTTTCGCAGTAGCCAACTTGTTGGAAATACTGGCTAATTCTTCTTGATGTTTATTACGATTACTCAAAATTTCTTCCTCGTTCTTTTTCAACATTTCTTTCATCACGACCGCTTCATTCTGCAAGTCTTGGCAAATCTTTTTTGTGGACAACCATTCCTCTTCGAAATAGTTAGCATCCTGCAGCAGTCTTTCTTTCTCAGACAGATGCTGCTGAAGTTGAGCCTCCTTCTGCTCATCTTTGAGCTTTTGTTGCGCAGCAGTGTCAACAAGCTCTTTTTGAAATTTTTCCAAGTCAGAAGTCATGTTCATCATATTTCGCTGTAGGCTTTCGATGGTAGAATCTTTCTGGAAGTTGGCTTGTTGCAAAGCAATTGCTTGGTTTTTCGCCTCGAGCAATTCCTGGGCCGAAATGCCATTTTTTCCCTTTTGACTCAGAAGGAATTCATTTGCCTTTGTGAATTAATTAAAAAAATTGTCTTAAAACAATCGGTGAGATTATACCTTGTGCAAAGGAAACTTGACATAACTATTTCTTGCATACCTGCTGTAACTGAAGTTTTAAAGTTTCAATTTCTCGGGCAAGAGCATCGGCTTGATTAGTAGATTCATTTTGCAATTTATCCCTTTGCTCGATTGTCATTCCCAGTCTTTCTGTTAGTTGTGAAATAACCGTATTTCTCTGGTTCAAAGCAGTGCGATATTCCAGCAACTAAAAAATGCAATAAATGTGTTAAAGATTACCATCATCAAGTTTAAAGGTTCAAACATAACTTAGCAAATGCTACAATAAAATGAAGCAAAAATCCGTTTTCCAAACTGTTACCAGCCTACCTTTTTATTATACTCCACAATCTTGGCTGAATGCACATGCTGCTCAATAAGCTGTGATGAGTCCGAATCTGATGTGCCAGCAAATATTTCTGAAACATCTTGCAACTCTGCGGGGAGACTATCTAAGGCACTTGATGCTTCCAACAAAAAAGCCTCAGACTCTGCATAAATTTCATCCTTTTGTAGGGACTGCTGAGGCAATTCTACTTTCCGTAAAACCTGATAAAAGGAAACAAAATGGGATGTCAATAAACACTTGAAACAAGCAGTCAAGTGCTCCCATGATGACCAGGGTTGTGTGAGGGAAAGGTCAATAGTGTCCTTGACAAACATGCAATTTGTCCATCTATCATCCATGCTTTTACGTGTAGATAAAATCGACACCATCATATTAAGTGCACTATGGACGAAAACCATGCGCAGCATAAGCACAATGGCATACCTCGACAAAGAGGTCCTCGCTGTTTTCATAGGCATAGTCACTCTATGTTAAAATAAGAAAAGTAATTGAGAATAATAAAGCAGCGCTGTTATGACGGCTACATGCACAATATTAAAGTTTCGGTCAGTAGAAATCATATAAAAGAAAGGTAAGAGATAATAATATAAAACAAGGAAATAAAGAAAATGGAGCATGAATCTTCCATTAGAATAATAGGCCCTACACATTATTATGAACCATAGCTCATATTCCATCGATTTCTGGAATATTTTTTATATAGAAACACAAAACACGATATTGCACATTCGTGAAGATATGGCAACGTGAAAGTTGTCATGCTCTTCAGGTATCACTAATTTGTAGTGATTCTAAAGATGGGACCATGCATTTTTTTAAAATATTTGTGACGAGGTTTTTTTCCCATCAAATTAACTGACAAATCAAATGAATGAAAATCAAAGCAATGAATAAAAGATAGTTGCATACAACGATTATAATAGCAATCAACAACTCATGCAACCTTGCTGACACTTAATCAAACTTAAGTTCAACCTGTCTAGACCAACTTACTTCTTCAGAGGATTGGGTCTCACTAGAAGCAGTGGCACTATCTGAACATTCTGGCATGGGTTCTCTTCGTTTCTTCTTCTTAACCTTGGTCCCAGAGTCTGCCAAACTACCCTTCTTTCTTTGGAATTGAACAAGCTGCAAAGACATGTGTTTTTAAGTTAAACAATTTCGAATGGCAGCTAGCTAAATATAAGTTCATCTAAAATGGAGCATGTGGCTTTGTACGTTGCTTGTTTACGCTACAATTTTGTCAATTTAGTTGCACTAGATCAATTGCACGCTATCAATGTACTCAATAATTTCTGTACTTCTCTTTTGTTCAAAATCAAATGAATTTTAAAACATATATTTAACAGAGATTTAATAACAGATTCATAAAAAAAGGGTTGCATAGAAACATCTGCATTAATTGGGCATCAAGCTACGCACCTTCTCTTTCCCAGCCAGGAGTTTACGCTTTCTTTCCTCTTCGTCCATCTTGAGGTTTCAAACGGTGATATGTTAACGATTAAAATGATCAGAGGTCAAATTATTATATAAATTCCGAGATATAAAACTGTTTATAGAACAAAACAGCCACATAGCACGAAATTTTCGACCGCCCAAGAATGTAACTCCTTAAACTACCGAGAGATGGCGTTGACGATTTAGCTTCGGATTTTGGAAAATATATTTTGGCGCAATTTTTGAAAAGTACATTTTCGCTGAATGAATATTATTGCTAATTATTTCACGTTTTTTATGTTAATGTTAACTAATAAAATTATCGGAGGTCAAACTATTATTTATATTTCGAGATATAAAACTGTTTATAAAACAATACCGCCACATTAGCCTGAATTTTTCGACCACCCAAGAAATTAGAATGTAACTCCTTAAACTACCGAGAGATGGCGTTGGCAATTTAGAGCTACGGATTTTGGAAAATATATTGTGGCGCAATTTTTGAAAAACAATTTTTTGGAGAAAGAATTTATTGCTAATTATTTCATTGGTGTGTATTTTAAACATGCACAAGAAATCCAATAACTAAAACCCCCCCAAAACTATATATAATATCGACCATGCATAATATAGTATCGCTTTTAGAAAAAACAATACAAGGTGCACCCAAGCTTTCCTATAATAACAATTGCATCAATAAATAGAAATTGTCCACCTTGAAATGATGTAAAATAATACAATCGATCAGTAGATGTAGCATGTACCTACTGCATTTAGCGAATTGTATTGTATTAATCTTTGTTGTCACATTAAAAGCAATGGTTGTTATTTCAATAAGCAATGTTTAAAATACAAGTAAGTAAATATCAACTCCAGGTATTATTCAGTTTCACTCTATATGTTAGCAAATAAAGAAAATAGACACAAATATTGCAGATCATGCTTGTAATGATTAATGAACTTAGGTCCAGTCCTATCTTCCTCCTAAAGCCCTGTACTAGTACATTAAAAATTGTTATGAGTTAATTATTATGGCATTAACCGCGTAACACATTAAGAATATGGTAACTATACTTTGCCATTTGTACACATTCACGATATATTGAGGTTCAGTAATTTTGAACGTCATCACGCACATTAGATCGCCAATGTGTTGAGTTTCTCTATATTTAAAAACTACCAGGGTTAATTCGACGCATAGAAAAAAATATTTTCTGATATATCTCAGATTTATACACGACAAGATTGACTGCAGCTACCATGGTTTCCCTCTTTAAATGCACAAAGCCATTTGCTACTATATTTTATATGTATGGCTATAACGTTTACATGATTAAACGTCCATATTTCCCAATTAGAATTCTGCACAATATTTACAAAATGTTGTATATGGGCTGGTTCATATGTCTGATCTCAACATTAATGCTCTGGTGGGAACTTAAAAATTACGATTTTATCGAGATGCAAACTACCATGATAGCGTTAGTTATGATTGTCATTGTCAACTTAATGACATTAGCTTCCCATGCAACTTATCGAATCAATAAAAAAGAGATCCACGACTTATTCCATAGCATGCAACATTTTTCAGTCTCACCAAAAGATGCCATCCATCTCAGAATAATAAGTAATATTTTGTCCATTTTCATGTATGTTTCTTCTGTTGTTCGTGTTTTAATTTATTATATTCCCATGACATTTATTTTAACATCCACACTTGTTTGTTTTCTTTATCCCAATATTAGTGAGAAATGCACTATTAGTTTTAAATTATTTGAATTTAACGCAGTAATTCGTCTAATTCTTTCATGCTATTTATCTATAATAATGCCATTTCTGCATGGTGTAGACTTAGATTTCGTAGATTGAAATACGACATTAGTCAAGAGAAATGCCCCCACGCCGCCAACCAGAAGTTCACAGAATTTTGCGATGTTTACATTTCAATCCTGAATTTATTAATTCGTTTAAATCAAATAATGTCGCTGATATTACACTCAACGTTTCTGTGTAGCATAATTGCAATAGCATACGCAGCTTCAATTGCTCTGATATATGATTATAACAGCAAAATCACAGAATATATTTCGGAGTTCTTAATTAGTTCTGGGAAATTCGTCTGTTGCTGTTGTTCCGATGTTAATTTTACTTATATTGAGCTCACTTAAGTTAAATAAGGAGGTAAGTTGAAATTGTAATAACCTTTTTGGAAATGGCAATATTTTAATAAACACGTTAATTTTACAATTTAAGAGTTAATGGCTCTTATATATACAATATACACAACGATAACATTAACATGTGCGTGATCCATTTCATTTATTATACAGTAGATTAATTAAACATTATAATATATACCCAGAGAATTTTTTTCGATTGTTTTCTGGGGGTCAACCAAAATTACTAAGACATACCCGGGGTCAACCAAAAGTCCATAGACATGCTCGGGGAAACTAAAATTCTTGAGACATGCCTGTCATACCCACCTCCTGATGCCTGTTTTACCTGTATTGCGAAAGGGGCAGTGACAAAACCTTCATTAATTCTCCTTCGACCTTGCCGGGATTCTGGTAGTGGGCCTTCTATCCTAGTCAAAATCTTAAGTATACTTAGTATACACGTACTTTTTGGTATACTAAGAATACAATGAGTATACTTATGAGTATACTTTTATACTAAATGGTATACTTCTTTGAGTATACTGAAAATTAAGTATACTCCAAAGTATACTTTTCGTAGTATAATTTACGTCGAGTATAGAAAAGTATAAACTTCGTATACTACGAAAAGGATACTCTCGAGTATACTTTTCTATACTTGACGTAAAGTATACTACGAAAAGTATACTTTCGAGTATACTTTTCTATACTTGACATACAGTAAACTACGAAAAGTATACTCTGGAGTATACTTGACGTAAAGTATACACCAGAGTATCTTTTCGTAGTATAATTTACGTCAAGTATACACCAGAGTATACTTTTTGTAGTATACTTTACGTCAAGTATAGAAAATTATACTCTGGAGTATACTACGAAAAGTATACTCTGGAGTATACTACGAAAAGTATACTCTGGAGTATACTTGACTTAAAGTCTACTACGAAAAGGATACTCTTGAGTATACTTTTCAATACATGGCGTAAAGTATACTGAAAATTAAGTATTCTCCAGAGTATACTTATCCTAGTATACTTTAAGTCAAGTATATTACAGAGTATACTTTTTTCGTAGTATACTTTACGACATGCCCGCTGTTATTAAACTGTTATTTTTTCAATACTGCCAAGTTTTAGTTTTGACTTTATTTGTGATATACGCCTCAATTCCTCTCAATATACCTTCCTATACTTTTAAGTACACTACATGTATATTCCTTTCTATACTCGTAAGTACACTTTACAGTATATTTGCAAATACACTATTGCATATACTTTGCAGTTTGCAATAGTGTAATATGTAAAGTGAAATTAAAAGTATAGGAAGGTAAACTTCATAGTATATAAAAGTATACACAAAAGTATACTTCAAAGTAGATGAAAGTATACTTCGAAGTATATGAAAGTATACTAAGTATAGTCCAAAAAAGTACACTTAGTATACTTTTCAGTATACTTTCTAGTATACTTTTTAGTATACCATTTGACTAGGGTCCTCAAGTCGCCTAGGGTCACATCCCTTACCTACCAATGAATTAACACTTAACACCTATGCCATTGTGGCCCTGCGAGTATAGTACCAATTACTATCGATTTAGTCTCCGCCCGTGGCGGGTGTAATGCTCGTATACCTAAACTTCTTCAGGACCGTCCTGACCATTATCCCCTCCCCTAATCCCCTCCAGAAGACCTGAAAACACATGCTAATGCCCTACTATATCTGGCGTCCTCCGCCAGGTCCCCAGGGGTATCATAAGGCGGCACATATAGCACTCTTCCTAAGACTAGAATAGATGAGCCGCTCTGTTTTCCAAAGGTTCCTCTGACTTTGATCCTTGCAATTCCATCCGATGACTAAGGGATTCCACTCCGTGACCATACAGCCCCAAGATGCAAAAACCATAACCGAACAAAATACCCAGTAGGCCCTTCACCACGGACTGGTTGCAGGGCTTTTCATGATGATTCAGATCCAGCTGAACCGGTAGAGGACAATTCTGTGAGACCCTCTGCACAGTATAAGAGGTAAACCAGTATGTTAACTTCGTGTCGGCACCTTTGAAGTAGCTGAAGCCAACTAATGCCGCCCCTGTCCCGGCTGCACAGCAACGCCATTGTGCGTCTACTTGGTATTGCGTTTAAGGCTTGGGCGTGGCTTTGGCTTCAGAAAAAACCGAGAGTTAACATACTGGTTTACCTCTTATACTGTGCCCTCTGGCTAAAAAATGTCATACAATAATGGCCTCTTCCCCTTCACTCAGACTGCTTTACTTCCCTGACGACTCATACCATTCCCTAATTCTCTTTCTCTTCTCCGCCCTTTTTGTCTTCCTGCATCTTCCATTAAGGTGCGGTTTGTGTGGTGCGGCTGGCCATGCGGCACTGCGTCAGCTCGAAGCCACTAATTACTGATGCCAACGCCATCTTATGGAGGCGTTCTCAGTGGCACGGCTTTGCGGCTGCGGCTATCGGCTATTTTTTTGCAGCTGCAGCGTGACTGCTCTAGGGACCAGTAGAAATGCAATCGCATGCCTCACGTGGTATGTAATTTTTTGCGCCAGGCCAATATTTTCCGATTAAAACATTTTTGTTGTGTTAATTGTGATATATTTATTCTAAATCTGGAATTTTAAAGCGAAATAAACAAGGTTTAGAGCATTTTATTAATGCTGCAAGAACTGGGTAAAAAATCGTCTGCTACGCATGGATTTGCTTTACAATGGGAAAATGTCACAATCGGCGGCTTTGAGCCGCATGAGAAAGAAATCCCTTGCGGCCGACTTGCAACTGTCTTGAGCTGCAGTCAAAACTACTCAAAATCACAAGCCGCACCACACAAACCATATCTTTTAAGGCATGTCTATTTTTTCTCTTTTCTTTGGATTGGGGCCTGGTCTTCTAAAATACCCAAAGGTCAACCAAAATGAAACGAACCAAGGGGAAAAAATTCTCCGGGAATAAATATCTCATATCGCACAGGGGTCTGTATACATGTATATCTGAAAATAATCAGGGCATCAAATTTTAGTTAAATTCTAGAATTATATAATTTGCACATTACTATCACGTGGGAAAATTCTTTTTTTAATTAAAAGCATTGTTTGAGGCTAGCAAAGCGTGCGTTCCCAGCCTATAGTGTGGCCTTAATTAGGTTTAAAGTTTATGAATTTCCATGTTCTATAAAGATGAAAGAATTTGTTTGGCTCTATCTAAAAACATCCTATTTGTGTGGTCGTCATCTGGTTACTGCAAAACTGAGTTGGGTGAGGAAAATTGTTATTGGTATAACTTATATGTTGAATGCATATAAGTAAATATACATTTAACGAGAAATGCACTGCTAATATTGACTTAATTTCAAATATTTATTATTTCAGTCAGAAGAAACGCCTAAAAGAAACTTTATCTTTGCAAAAGAAGTTTTGCATTACAAATCCGAGAAATGGATCATTGTATGTGCATTTTCATATGATTTTCAATAATAGGCTAACTTTGCAACAAAAGTCCAAGAAATAAACTGAATAATTTCTATTACTAATAGGAAAAACAAAATCATTTGATTTTTGTTTCAACAATGTAGCTGATTCCTTTTAAAAGCATTACTATAGATGGCTTCATGGAAATGACTGAAATTGGGCTAGTTACTGTAAGTGATCTTTAATCATTGAATATGCTTGCGTTAAATACATTGTTTGGGACACTATAGATAATGCAGCCAAATAGTTTAACCTCAACTAAATCGTTAATCATTTTTTTTAATGTTTTTTTTTCACAATTCATATACATGTACATGTAAGCAATTAAAATTTCACTTTCCATTTCAGCTTTTCAAGATGATGGTTGATAC